>JASVER010000053.1:1180286-1222610 GCA_030449065.1 Oceanodroma leucorhoa
GCTTCGGGACATGGTTTAGTGGGCATGGGTGCTGGGTTGATGGTTGGACTCGATCTTAGAGGTCTTTTCCAACCTTAATGATTCTATGATTCTATAATGGGACATACGTGAAGGGTGAGGCTGCTAAAAAATCCAAGACATTGATCTGAACAGCAGCAGCAAAGWGTAAATACAGAAGAAGTTTATAATACACCAAATCCTACTAATCATGATCAGATAAGCTTTTTGTACAAGTAATAATTAGAGAACAGTTAAAAATACCTATCATTTCTGAAAATTAAACGGCCTTTCACTGTTCATCCAAATACAGTAACAATCATAGTAAGCTGGACCAAGGGCCTAAACACATTGCTATCCTATTTTCAACTACATTCAAAAGCAGATGCCTACAGACTAGGTAGAACATAACATCCTACTAGTACACATAACATCCTACCCCCACCCCACTAGATACTCTGTGTATTATTTTCAGCAGAGATCTTCAGAGCTGGATGATTTATAACCTCCAGTGGGTTTTTCTTCCATTTACTTCTCCACTCTCCCCTTGAATCCACTGAGTGGTTACAAAATCCTGTGGCAGAAACTTCCACATGCCTGAAAATCTGCCACAGCATCAAAAGCATTCAGAATACTGGCCTTTGTCCGGAAAACCAAAGTACTCGCTTTTCAATCAAACAGTACTAGTAGTCAGTGAAGCAGCAGCCCACTTGTTACTTGTCCATTCAGACATGTGATTATCCGCTGTGACACTTCAATGGTATGGAGAGCTTGTGGACCAAATATGTGCAAATGGCCTAAAAGGACTAGTTAACCGAAAGGGGCGGGGAGGCTGTTAAAAAAATAAMTAAATCAAAGAATATGTAAGACCTGCTCAAACAGTGAAGAGAGCATCTATTGCACTGGTTACAGTTAAGATGATTTTAAGATGACATTATTCTGAACATCATCAATACCTGGACAATGAGGATTATGTGACATTCTCAGTCTAAGACTGAGGTCATAAAAACCCTTTTTCTGACCTGATGAAACATTTTTCTTAACCAGGACAGATTTAAGTAAACTTACTTTGGACCAGACTACAGGAACAATCTAATGAAAAAGCAAACAAAGAATCTTGGATGAGACTTATAAATGCAGTCCTGCGGGATCCTGTCATGGGACACTAGTTTTACCAATTATATTTTCTTTTTTTTTTTTAAATAAAAATGGAATGGAGGAATTCACTCCCCAAACTGAGATGCGGAACAGATTGAGTCAGATGATTCAGTGGAAATTACTATCCTGCACTCCTCTCAGAGAAATTCCTACTCTACTATCTTTATGGAGGGGAATGTTAAGCATTTGTAATAAAAATTTGAGTCCCAACCAAAACAGATAGACCTAGAGTATCAACAGAGATTTAGAAAATAAAGAGAACATCATCAAACCTAACCTTTACTCTGCAGCAAACTTCTACACTAGCAGAAACATATCAAACCTCTGTTTAATTGGAYTCCATGGAAGCAGCTCTGAAGAACRAACGTACTTTTTAGACATAGGTAATAACTATACTGGAGAGAAYGAGAAAAAAGTAGTACCTTATTTGCATGGACTGAACTCTAAGACCACTATAATCAATTTCTTCCTTTTGCTCAAACTCCTTCCAATCATCCTCTTCCTGTAAGAAGAGAAAAATATAAGTTGTTACCTTCTTTACACTGAAAGTAGAAAAGAATAACGTAAATAAGATAATACAAAGAAAACTAAGGGTGAAGGTGCAGTTCCATGGGAAACCRACCTGTGTGCAGCACTGCCAACAGGGGAAAGGATTCCACTCCCTCCTCCCCTAACTTACTCTCTKTCACCTAGGATGCACTTGCAAGCTGACTTTAACTCACTAAAACAGCTAAGAAATGCCCCAGCAAGAGAGTCGTTCAAGTAAAAGAAAACCACATCATCTCAGTAAAAATCCAGCAGGAAGTCAAGGGACAACACAAAGTAGGGAACAGAACCGTGCAGTCAAGACCAGGGAAATACAAGGGCAGGACCTCTCCCTTTTTCTAACAGTAAGCTTTTATGACAGCTTGAATGCACATGAAGCTTTAGATTTACTTTTCCATCACCTATTTCATGAGCCAAACAGTAAAGAACATTTGGAATAGCTTACAGTGGATCTATGACAAAGATTAATATTGGTACATTTGACTTTTTCACATTCACAACCACATTTACAGCCTTTCCCATTTTCTTAATAATGTTTTTATAATAGCAAAAAGGTCAGCTTCAAAACCACAGCAATCTCAGTACACAAAAATAGTAGAATAGTAGTCTTTGGAGAGCACCACTTTAAGGTTTTAAAACAGGAGTTTGATTACTTGTTTGGGGAAAGAGGGACTCACCTAAGTGGAGCCAATTTTGTCCTACTGTGTAATCAGCAGATTCTGGGTTTATTAAGGTAGGCCAGAAATGGACCAGAACAAATAAGCAGTCCTCCCATGTTCCTAGTCACAGCTTTCAGACACACACAGCCTAATTAGTAGTTTACATAACTCCTACACTACACGAAATGCAGTTATATTACTTCAAATATKAAGACCTTGCAAGCAAGGTCTGCCAGTGGTATAGCCCGCTTTCTGCTGAACAGCTGGGAATACAGCTTCTTTTAAGAGCCCTGTCCTCRGATCTTCTACATTATCAGCCTCTAGCAGGAAAACTTTGACATACTTTAAAGTAACAGCAGAAGTAGAAAGTGATGTCATGTTATTGCACCGTCTGCTGAAGATTCAGTCTTTTGGAAGAGCATCTACAGCTCTAAAAATCTTTTAGGATTCTTATATACCCATCTCCATGGAAACATCACCGTTTCCAAACTAATGTAGCTTTCACGTTTAGTGATCTTTATTTCTAATCCAAKTACAAGCTTCAGTCAAAAGCAGGTATTATTTTACAAGCAAATGAGCAGAAAAGCAGCTGAGAGATTAACACTGACCTTGGTCTACTTTGAAARCTACTGCAGGTGTCAGGCTCCCCAAGTTAAACAACATTAGGAAACAGCAGACTATTTCTTATAATTCACTTAAAAATACACATCATGGCCAGGTGTAAGGGATTAACTCAACTATGAGCACTTAAGCTTCCCTTGCATTCCCATCGTTTCACTGTAATACGGTACAAAAAAATGACTGGCAGTAAAACTCTTCCTGGCAGAAAGGCAAAGAGCTCGGCGTACTTTGTCTGCAGAGCCAGGGGGATCTTATCGCCAAGGTCCACAGGCCACACGCCTCAGACCCAGGTGGCCTACGGCTGGCACCTGATGCAAATCCCCAGTTCCGGCCRCTACCTTGCGCCAAGAGCCAAAACCAGGAAGGGCTGGGCAGAACCGGAGCCGCAGACCGGGAACCGGCCCCGCTTGCCCTCCCCCACACGCACGCGGACACAGGGCGCGTTTCGAGGTCAGGAGTGCGCCCGGGCCGGAGCCCGCCGGGCTTCCCTCCCAGCAGCAGCGCCTGCCCGGCGGCTCTAGGCGGCTGCCGCCCCGCTCCGGGCAGGGCCGGCCGGGGAGCCCCGCCAGGCCCCGTGCCGCCAAGGGCGCCCGCATGGCCGGGCGGCGCCGCTCCCCGGGGCCGGCGGCGGCGGCGCCCCCTACCCGGAGCCGGGGTCCGCGGCGGACGCCAGATCGAGCCGACTCCGGGGCCCGCACCTTGGTCGCCGTCTTGGCGGAGCCGGCGTTGGAGGCGGCGGCCCCGGAGCCGCTGCCGTCAGCCGGGCGGGTTCCCCCGGCCGCCGCGGCCGCCCCCGCGGCGTTAGAGGCGGCATTGGAGACGCTGGAGGCGGCGGCGGCCCCTCGGCTGCTCTTCTCCTTCCGCTTCTTCTTGTCCCGCTTGGCGAAGAAGTCGTCGAGGCTCCTCTCCTCGGTCTCCGCCATGGCGGCGGCTCCGCTGGCGGCGGCCGGGCCCTGCGCGCGGCAGCCGCTCCCAACGGCGGGGCGGGGGGGGGGGGGGGGAAGGAGAGGGCAGCGGCGGCCCGGGCCAACAGGTGAGCCCCGCGCAGCGGCCGCCCGCTGCCTGCCGCCAGGGGAGCGAGCGCGGCCGCCTAACGGCTGCGGCTGGCCGGGCCCGCGCGAGCCCGCCCGACGCCCAGCGGGAGGAGGCTTCCGCGCTCCACGTTGGTGGCCGCCGCTTGACACGACCCGAAAAAGAGGAGGGGGGGGGGGAGGCGGCCCGCCGGCGGGCGGGGCTGGGATGAGGTGAAGGGGGCGGAGCCTTCAGCTGTGCCCCCTTCCGCGCATGCGCCGCAGCGCCCCGGCCAATGAGCGGCCGGGAAGGACGTGCCTGCCGGCCAGTCGGAAGTCTCCAGGGGCAAGCCGCTGACGTCGCAACGTGGGAATGCGTGACGGGCGGGGAGGCGGTGGCGCAGGGATTGGCCGAGCCGGGCGGGGGGGGAAGGCGCACGGGGTTCCGTTGAGCGGGGCAGCGCGTGCGCGCTGAGGCCAGACTCGCGGGGCGGGGCGGGGAGCTGCCGGCGCGTGGGCCGGCCCGGCGCTGCCGGCGCGTGCGCCCGCTGGCCGTTGCCCCGCGCGCGGCGGCCTCCCCCGCTTCCGCCTTCCCCTGAGGAAAGCTGTCGCCCCTGAGAGGATCGGTGTGTGGGGCCGGCCGGGCAGGGCTCACAGGTGAACCGTGACCGGCCGGGGCTCCTCGGGAGACTGTTGGCTGCTTCCCGCGTCGGGGTCAGGCCCTTCCTGTCAGGGCCCGCCGCGGAGTGAAAGCGGGACAGGAACGGAAGCCCAAGGGGTCTGTCCCCACAGAGCGCTGTGAGAGCTGCTTCCGAGGAGGCTGAGAGAGCTGCTGGAGCGGACCCTGCCCTCAGCCTGCCTACCGGCTCAGGGGGCCTCTCAGCCTGCCAAGCGGCGGCTCGGTTTGTGACCTGCTCCCCACCCTTGAGGTGAAGTGACGTTCACTCTTAGCGTGGACTGAGATGACTAAGGCTCAGCCTCCCCTCACCCTAGAGAGGTCTGTGCACTTACACTGTCATTGTAAAGGATGCAAGGAAGTAATTTAGCTTTCATCTTGAAAATGGTGTGGTTAAGTGAGTAAGACTTGAAACACCACGCTGACTAGGATGTCCGGATGTGTTGGTGTGAAATTCCTAGCTGCTTTCCTGACTCGTAGTGAAGCCTAGGGAACATCTGCTGGAAAACAAACTTCACAGTGGGTGTCTGCAGATTGTCGCCACTAACTTTGGGTATTGTAGTGACCTTTAGCTCTGGAAAAAAACACGGGTGGTGGAAAAAGTTCACCATGGCTTCAAAATGCATTGTCAAAAGTTTTGAGGCAGGACAGTTTGAAAACGAGCCTCAGACTGTCATGAGTCATAAATAATTACATGAAACATTGTTTCTGATGACTGACTTTGTTGGTCAGCCTTCAAAGAGAGATAGATGTTCCTACTGCTAAAGTGTGAGCCCAAACGAGAATTACCCCTCAAATAAGCACTGGTTTGTATTATAGCAATATAAAAGTAAGCATGTTTGTATTCTTTATTTATTTAGTATCATTTTATGCTTTGTGATATTTTCTCTTGAAATCATTACATATGTGTGTATATATTAACATAAATGAAAAGTTTTTCTGAACTTTGGAGAGTTTGACAGTCTCTTTAATTTGTGCCCATGAAAATACTGTTATTTAATGTTTTCCATCCATAATTCTTGGCTTTTTTGGAAAACCAGGAGGTGTCATTGCAGAAAGAGGTTAAATACTCTATGTCTTTGTGAAGTCTTTTGTAGCTGTGAGTAACTGAATCACTGTAGTTGAGTGTTCTGTGTTTGGGAGATTTGTTACAATCCTCTTTTTACGTCTGTCATGCTGCATTCTCCCTATATTTCTCTATTACCATTGACATTCTGTGCACTTATGGGATTTGATCCTGCACAGAGCAGGCCCTGAGAACTAAAAATTACAAGCGTAATAGTTCATCTGGTAACACCGAGAATGCCGCGCGATCAACAACAATTTCTGTTCCGTGATAGGAATAATTCCTGAAGTAGAAAGCAAATTCTGTAGCTAAGTCTCATTTTCTGTGCCTCCTTGGTGCACCTGGGCTCCCCCCCTACTCCAGCTGTCCCCTTCGGTTGATAGGAGGTCACGTGGAAGATGTGACACAGGACAGCTCGGTGTGGAAGATTGTTTGGCGTTCCTTTTGTCGAAGCGCTGCCTTCCCTTGCATTTGTACTCCATTACTGCCCAGGAAGCTGCCATACCTCCACACTGCACCATGCCGTAACTTGCAGGCTCAGCACTGATAATAATGTGCAACTAAGCAGACAACTTGTATCCCTCAGCTTTTGTGGTAGATAAGCTAATACTGGCCACTAAGTACAGTGCTGTGTCTGATTCTAAGCTACACTTTTTTTGAATTTCAGCAGCTGGTAAAATATTTTCATTGCCTTATTATGGATCACTCCTAGTATCAGGCTGAAGAATGCGAACCTGATGCCTTTTTGCTGCTTTTAGCGTCTTTGTCACTTGTCCCTTGCAAACACAGTCCTGTAAGGCCGGAATGACCAACTCTGGATTAGAAACTTAATACCTGTCAGGAGCAGAGTACTAAGAAACATTTCAGCTGTTAAATCTGGAACAGACTCAGTGGAAACCATGGAAAATAGCAGCAACATTTTAGGCCTCAAAAGGCTTAGATCCAGATTTAAAGACATGTCTCAGTTGGCACTTTAAAGGAAGCATTAGTTATGCAGTTATGCTTGGATTTGCCTCCCACCTCTGGTTTTATTTTTATGTAAAATTGTGAAAATGTGCTGACGCACAGCATTTGTAGTTCTCTGYGAATACATTGCATTAGCTTTTATGGTTAAGATTGTTGCTGTGTAAAATGTTAGATGCAGGAAAAAAAGGTCAGCATTTCTGGTTTTTCTTTTTGTTTTCTTCTCTCAATACTTAACGCAGAGGACATTTGGCTGAAGAATGGCTCACAGCATGGACTGGCAGAAGTAACATTTGTAATGCAAGGAATATATCCAGAATGCCACATTGCCGTGATGGGAGCACGAGCTCAGCAGACAGCTTTCTACTGCACTGTATATCACTGACCTGTGTGACCAACCTTTGGCAAGACACAGTGCTTTGAATTCCTCTGCTCAGGTACAGATTTACCCGGAGAACTCTGAGGACTTTCTCTTCCCTCCCCCACTTAGCAGCGCATGCTGCAGTGTGCCTGTCGTGGCATATGGTGGTGCCTGTCCACCTCTCATCTCCATCCTGTAGCTATGATGGGTCTTGCCATGGTGCTGTTCCCTGTGCATCTTGGTGCATTTTATAAAGATGGAGGAATGAAGCACAACTGCATGTAGGGGAAGTGATGCAGCAGCCACTATTCATGTGGCGAAGCAGAAAAAAGGAAAGACAAAGTGAGTTGTGGGTGATGCAGGAGTTAGGAGCAGACTTCCACTTCCAGTCACACAGTGTTTTGCATTACCCTTACTTCTTCGTACCTAATTATCTCCATTCTGTGACATGAAGGTGATAGCACTGCAAACTGCTTTGAAATTTGCAGAGCACAAGTGGAAGAACATTTGATAACTCCGGCAGACGCCTGCTTAAGGAAATTGGAGAAGGTGCCCTTAGGTGCAGAGCAGCTTGCAGAAGGGTTCTGGTGGAGTCCTCACCACCGCATGGGCCCTGGTTCTCTTTAGCAGTTTAACCTTCCTATCAGCTTTGGGGCACTAAGAGTTTGCTGTAATTTCAGACCTCTGCAGCCAGAAGGGAGAAGTGTTACCATGCCCATTTCTCCACCAGGAATTGCCATCTGAAAGCAGGCAGTGGTGGCAGCAGTGCATGGTGTTTTGTTGAAGTATTAAATTTTACACAATGCCAGCTTGAAGTCACCTTTAAAATAATCTTTTAACCATACAATCAGTATAATAATGCTTATGCTAAAATGTAGACAGTAGGATGATAGGCTAGAGTACCAGTTCATAGCTGGTGTGGTATGCCGCTATTCAGTGTGAAATCTGAAAGGAAGCATGGGCTAGCATAGGGCTGGCACCCTCTGCTTCCCCTGAGGATGYAGCAGCCTGTGTTCAAGCTGTGGCGCAGAAGAAGCTGTGCCTGGCTGAGGAGGAGGAGGATAAAGTACGCATATGGTTTGATGGTACAGCTAATCCGACCTAGTGACCAGCTGCTGCTGAGGGGGGTGGCCATGCATTACAGCCCCGACTAGTCTCTCTCCCCCTTCTCATCTCTGTGGTGCTACTGGTACATGTCTGACCCTGCAGTGGCCTGATTCAGGGAGCTGAGTGGCAGGAAAGTTTCACTGCGTTTTGCAGGGCTAATTTTCTGCAGATTTTGCTTCCTGAACTGTCTCCTGAGACATCAGACAGGTGTTGGTGCTATCACAAGACAGTGTGATGGGAACACATAGCAAGTGAGGGGGAGTGGAAATGTTCTTCTATGCAGCAGCTGGCTGTTAAAGTGTATTATCTCTACCCTGTCTGCATCCTGAGTCTTCATAACAGCAAATGCCACAAATCCCTTAATGGGAATATAGGTGTGATAGATACTGCGGTMGGAGATAAAACCCGTTTTCTGGTTTTGGTTTTCTTAGAAAAACCACTTGGAAACACGCTCACATATATTAATACAGCAACTGCTAGACTAGAGGATAAATATAAAGATAAATCAGTTTATGAACCTTAGCGCTGAGAAATAGTTGTGAAAGCCTTTAGTCTCTCATGTTCTCAATTTCCCATCTCACACAGTGAAGACTGTTAATGCTTAGCTAGCATTCAGGTRGGCAAGGCATGCTGGAGCGGCTGTGTAGGTAGCTAGCAGCAACCTGTGTAAAAGTAGAAAGAGATTTCTTCACAAGAGCTTTAGCACTTAATATGAAAGCACTTTGTTTTAGAAGGGCCAGATGTGCTACATTTGACTTCTGATGAACTATTCACAAAAATAATCTTTTCAGTGGCTTTTGGTCTTTGCTAGGGATAGAGAGAAAAGCTGCTGGAAATTCATTATTTATGCTTAGATGCTTCCTCCTTTTCTAGCCACTTCCCCATACTGGAATACCTTGATGATTTTGCAAGAAATGATTTCCATTCGAAGAATAAACATCTCAGTAGGAATCTAATTTAACTTTTATGAAATGTGCTGGATCATTTGAACCTACGATCCAAGTTTTGTTGGAACAAAAACTTGAAAAGGCATACAAGAAACTTTAAAAAATCCTTCCTTTCACATCACAGTATGATTGTAGACTCATAATTTCACCAGGTTTATCTTTGTCAGTGACATTTATAAAGAACAGTTTCACAGAGGGTAGCCAGCAGTGTCTTTTCATACCTGAAGCATCACTAGAAAATAGCAAAGAGATCTGATGTCAGATTGTATATTTTTATGCTATAGGATTCATTTGATTATTTATAGAAGCTGCTGTCTATAATTACAGCACACATGAGACAGAAAGAAAACGTGAAAACCTATCAGGGGCTGCTATGAAGAAATACACAAATCATTTGTAAATTCCCTCTTCTTTCTCAAATCACAGAGAAACTGCTCTCTCTTATGTGTCAAGAATGAGGGGGAGGTTATGTTTCACTGATGTCAAAAAGTGACCATTCCTAGACAGCATCCAGTTAACAACAACACAAGGATCTGTGCCATCTCATCTCTTGTACCACCGTGTGTGTATATTTTCTCTCATTGTCACTATTCTTGATGGAGCCTCAGCTTGGTAAGTTCTGCACTGATATGTAAGAAGATATTATCGCTACTCTGAGGAGCCTACATTCTGTGAGAAAAAAGGGAATCTGCCTTTCTTTTTTGGTTGTTGTTGGCTAATCTCTTAATCCAGTAATTTTTTTGATCAAAATCTTGCAGGTGGTACATGCCAAATGGCCTTTTCCCAGAGATTAAATGAGAAATTGTTTGTCAAGTAACTGCGTCAGGAAGGATTTTCCATGTGTTGGGGAATGTGCGAGGAAAGGCATGACAACACTTGTGTGCTGATTCCTGTTATTCACTGGTGGATCAAGTATAGCAGATTTGGAGTGTATTTGATTTTATCAGTCATTAAAAACTAAGTAGTTTTGTTAGCTAATGTTTCAATTAAAGATCAAAATATCTACAGACTACCTCTCATCTAGGCTTGTCATGGTTTAACCCCAGCCGGCAACTAAGCACCACACAGCCGCTCGCTCACTCCCCTGCAGTGGGATGGGGGAGAGAATCAGAAGAGTAAAAGTGAGAAAACTCGTGGGTTGAGATAAAGACAGTTCAATTGGTAAAGCAAAAGCCGAGCACACAAGCAAAACAAAACAAGGAATTCATTCACCACTTCCCATCGGCAGGCAGGTGTTCAGCCGTCTCCAGGAAAGCAGGGCTCCATCACGCCTAACAGTTACTTGGGAAGGCAAACGCCATCACTCCGAACGTCCCCGCCTTCCTTTTTCCTGCCCCAGCTTTATATGCTGAGCATGACGTCATATGGTGTGGAATATCCCTTTGGTCAGTTGGGGTCAGCTGTCCCGGCTGTGTCCCCCCCCAACTTGTGCACTCCCAGCCTACTCGCTGGTGGGGTGGGGTGAGGAGCAGCAAAGGCCTTGGCTCTGTGTAAGCACTGCTCAGCAGTGACTAAAACATCCCTGGTGTTATTATCAACACTCTTTCCAGCACAAATCTAAAACATAGCCCCATACTAGCTGCTATGGAAAAAATTAACTCTGTCCCAGCCAAAACCAGCACAATGCTGTATGCCAGTTCTCTACTCAGTAGTCTTTGAGTCCACTTAACGAACTATGTTGTCACCCTGTGTAACTGTCAGTATTGTAAAGTCCTAATCCAGCAAACACATGTATGGTTAGCTTCATTTCTGTGCAGGAAAGCCAGCCGTCTACCTAAGATTTTGTGTGACAGGGGCCAAGGTTCATTGTTTCTCTGAAAATGCAGGATCCATCTTGGCACTTTATATGACCATACTGCAAATGCAATACAATGAGGATATAAATATTTAAAACATAAAAGAAAGTCAAATGAAAGATGGCAAATCTTTTTCATCATGGTACCATCAAAATAAGAGAAACTACCTAGGGTCACCCACATGTTGATGTGTGTTCCTCATGGTTATCAAGAAAGAACCAAGCATATAAAAAACAAGTATCAAAATATATCAATATATCAAGAAGTATCACATTTGCACAAACTGACACCCTGGCTAGGACTCTCAGTATACAGTCAGAGGATGTGACCTGGGCTGCAGACAGAACTGCTGTTGCTCTCCTGCACCTTCAACTTTTCCAGAAATTTAGTCTAGAGATAAAACGTGTTTATTAAGTACTGCTGGGATGCTCGCATTAGTGCTTATGCTGGCTTACGTATTGCAAAATTAATCGCATCAAGTTAATAGCACACTTTAACTCCTTCAGCATTGTTTGAATTAGAATTCACACTGGTGAGCTGATGGTCTTGTGACACAACAGAGCGCTCGCCATTTCCACGTGGATGCTGTGTGCACAGTGGAGGGGTAGTTCAGTCTTGATATATTTGTACTATAAAAAGAAAGAGTTCACTTGCTGGGAAGTGGAGGGCCCATGTTCTTAATCCAACCCCCTTCAGCTATCATAGAAAAATACTGGAAGGAAAAAGAAGTCAAACAAAATCCTGATATTCTTTATTTTTATTATAATTTTAACAACATGAGTAAATTGAAATCTGTAAGCAAAGCAATTACATGAGAAGGGTCTAATAAAGTTGTTCAAGCTACAACCTACTTCGATTGTTGAATCAAACTGAATAAAGCAGGCTGCTTTGATGGGTTTTTAGCTTCCATGAACATAATTGGCAATGACATCTTCTTTTGCTTTAATGACAATGGTCTTCTGTGGGCTGGGAGTTTCATAATCAGCTGGAAGTAAAAAAAAAAAAAAAAAAAAATTGGTCACTACTACAAATAGGAAAATTGCTGAACCAAGTACTATCCTCAGTTCAGCTGGTGAAATATCATCAACTTCAGCAGGATCTGATTACAAAAAATTTCTCCCTGTCCTGAGCAGAAGAGCAAGTCAAAATCTGTGGATCAGATTCTCAGAGGTTCCATGACTAATGGTGACTAAGGATCTTAAAAAAGCCCAACCAAGCAACCCAACCACTGTAAAGGTGTTTACAGGTTATTTCCAGAGGGCAAATGTTAAGAGTCTGAACTGTGTTTCTTCACAAAAGGTACAGTCAGTGGGGCCAGATTCTGTCCTCGGACTTTGGAGGAACTTGTGTGCTTAGAAAGGGAGTTTCCCCAGGATCACAGCTTTAATATTTGGACTGTATAGTAGGAGGAGGGGGGAAGGCATAATGTACCCAAGGCAAGAAAGAACAACACAGCTGCTTTGCAGCCACTAATGTAGCCCCCAGATGCTGTACTAGCTTTTTAATCTCACATCTCAAATATTCAGGGAAGTGAAACTCATAGACCTACTGGCGTGTTCCTAAACCTCGTCCTTCCGTGGCAGTGCTGGAAACCTCTGCACGACTGGATTTGGGGTGTTCTTCCCCTTTGGCAGCTTCTCCAAACCTCACCATCTACCACCCAGCCTTATGAAACATGAAAACCACCCTAGTCCTCCTGCTTCCAGCGACCTCACATCCCTTTCCCAGGGAGCACATGTTCTCCATCCTCCTGGCACACTGGCTTTTAAGGACAAGTACCTGCTTTGTTCTCCATCCAGAAGGCAGTGATATGCAGCAATGTCTTTCTCCAGCTGTTGTTTGCTGGTCAGCAGATTTTCACGATCCCGCTGCTGCTGCTCGGTTTCTACTTTGATTTCTCCCATCTCTGCCTCCAGCTTGGAAATGACAGAGCCTAGGTTCTGCAGTTCGATGTCATGCCAGTGCTTGGCGTCATATAAAGAGTTCTCCAGACCCCTCTTCTGTAAGGGCAGGACAGCAGACATCATTGAAACAGTCAGTTTTCATATGCTTCATAGTGATTTTTATTTGGGTTTGGTGGCCAATATCTCTATTAAATATGCTTACATAGAGATGTAATATTTTGAGAATTCCTTTCTTTAGATACTTTGAAAAATGTGTATTATTACCATTACAAAGGTTGAACTACTTTAGTTACAAGGTGCAGATATTCTTCACATTGTCAAGTACTACCCACCCAGCAATCTCAGTGAAATTATGAYTGAGTATGAAGACACTGAGCATGATTGAAATTTGGGGGTCCTGGTTGTCAAATGTGGTCCACTTAGTGCACCGTGTCAATCAAGAAGAGCCCAGAAATGTTTGGCATCTTTGGAAAGAGTATCTGCTGGAAAATGGGATTTATTCTTAAGTCTGCGGCTCAAGATGGGAATGTTTTCCTCAGAAGGCATGTTGAATTTGCACAGAATGTACCCTTTGAAAACTCAACATTACTTACCAAGGTTCTCAAAGATTCAGTTTCTGCTTGCAGGCTCTGTATTTTGCAAGCAGTTTCATGGAACTCGGTTCTGAGGATCTCCACCAGCTCTTCCTCCTGGGTTCTCACGGCAGCCGTCGTTTCAACCTGCTGCTGGTAAAAGATTGCAACTGTTGTCACAGCCTACTCAAATTATGTTTTAGTTTTCTTACATACCAAACTGACAGTTGATATTTTCACAGTTTGTGGCAATTCTGACTTTAAGTTTGATTCTTGTATATTAAATCCCTCGGTTGAACAATTCTGGATACTTCTTAGTGTCAAAATTATCACATTTTCTATGCATTTACTGTAAAATGGCTTATAAATGTAAGTGTCTATATTTTATCTATGTCAACAACAGCTGTTCAGCATTCATACTAGTACGTTTAAAATGACCTATAAAAAGAAAACATTGCTGTAATTCTTCATTTTGTAGCTATACTATACTATTGTTTTAAAAGTTAAGTGTTTTCACTTGGTCTATTGGATTTCAGAAGTATTCACACCTTGATTTTTCAGATAGGATTCTATGAGTCAGAGAGCAAGCCATATTACAGAGGTCAGAAAAATAATTTCTATTAATTGAATTAAGATATTCTTATGCAGTTTCATGCTCTTGTCGCTTGTGGGTTTTTACATGTGTTTAGTTCAGGCTCCTTGAAAATAGGTGAAGGAAAAGGTACCTTAGTAAAAATAGAATTTCTATACTTTTTAATGAGGGCTGAGATCAAGGTTTTCAATCCAGAGCTCTGGGCTCTCTAGCAAATACAATTCTTCAGTCAAAACCTACATTTCTTCTGGTTGACGCTAAACTATGCAAAATACTTCCATTCCACTCTGAAAATTCATCTTGACCCTGTCCTGCTTTTCTGATTATGCATTCTTTTATTTTAAAAGGAAGATCAAATTTAAAAAAAATATGGGACAATGTACCAGAAATAATTTTTATAATTTTTTTTTGGTACCATCATGTGAATGCCACACCTTGGTCATTGTGAATGAAACAATCTCAGGTGCAAAAGGTCATTTAAGTACCAGTTAAGTCTCAAACAGGGTTTATGAACCTGTGTTGCAGAGGGCTGAATTTCAACCCAAACACCAAAACTGTCCTTTCCAGCAAATTGCACAGAGCCTGTATTTTCCAGAAATACTTTATAGGGACTTGTGCTTCAGAGAGACATAATCCCACCTCACTGGTCTTGGTGAACCCAGACTAGTCGTCATGGACCTGCCACTCTGGAGTAATTTGTGTCAGTAAATTGTGTTGAGAGTGTAGTCTGCACATTATTCTGGTATGAGGACTATAAATGCCTCTTTTTAAAAGAGATACCTAGGGCAGGGAGGGTGCCTTTGCATCTATATTTATAGCCTACACCCATTACCTGAAGCCTGGCATCTCTCATTCGCATTTACCCTGCTGGTGGCCCAAATGCTACCTATAAATCAAACTTGCCCTCACCACAGGTGATGTTGAAACTCCTCCAGAAGTTACCCTAAGCTGTCACAGCTACCTGACATTAGTGATGTGAATGATAGGACAGGCAGATGGACTAGATGGAGGTGGCCACATCAGGCCCTAAATACTGAGAATGACACAGCAAGTAAGCACACACTGAATGAGCTCTAAAACTTTTGGTACACTCAAGGTTTCCCCATCCTCCTTACAGGATTGCCAGGTGAGTCGCCCCAAGAGTCTATGTGGAGGGTGCTGCTGGGCATGACACTTGGCCTCAGCCTTGAGGTTCCTTCTGTAGAGAAGTGCAGACATAGTCTTTGTGCCCTCTTCACTAGGCAATTCATGTTTTGTGGGGGCTCTGCTCTTCCTATTCCTGACATGATCCACAAGGGAAAGGCTATACGGAATTGTGGTGCCCACAAACAACTGGATTAATGGAGGGAGAGGATGAAATCATCCTCCTAAATCTKTATCATTTTGGTGCTTGAGTTTCCTAGGAATGTGTGGATTTCAAGCATGTCTGTACAGTTCTGAGCCAGGCGTTGTGCAAGAGTGCAGAATCCCTCATTAGTCTGTTTTTCATGGAATCAAGATAATYAAAGGATGATTAGGGATGGAACACCAACATCCAGGGTCTGATCAGCTTGGTATCTGCAGAAGGAAAGTGACTTTGATAAGCTCTTAAGAGTTCTGGGAATGTGCTAGCAAAGTAGCAAAGAAGGGAGAAACAACTGACAATTCACAAGAGTTTTCAAAACCTTTTATAAGATCTAGCGTAGGGGGACGACAGAGGAAGCTGTGTAATCATGTGCTCAGGGTAGAGCATTGCTATGGATCAACAGCTGGTCAAGAGACAGCACATGAAGAGGAGGATTAAGGTCTAGTTCCATTATGACAGAAGTTTAACAGCTTGATGCCTCAAGGTTTACTGCCTTAGGGATGAATCATGAACTAGAAAGATTTATGCAGGGCAGCAAACAGTATAGATTAGCAATGAGCARGGGTGGATGTGTGGAATCAAACAACATGAATGAACAGCACCACATCATTAAGTAAAGCACGTTTTGGGGGAAAATATTCAGCAGTTTGCGTGCCTTACAAGGGTTTAAACCACTTGTGTCAATTCAGGGAAAGGTTTTGAGCATTATGGACAAAAAAGTGCAGAGCTCAAACCAATGGACTGGAGTTTTGAGGTTACTTACTCATCTAAAAAATTCCCTTGTGAAGCCCTGTTAGTATGAATATAAATTGGTATGTTTTGGTGCCTGAATACCTCTGAAAAATCCAGCCAAGATTGCAACTCTAGTCAGAAGACAAAGCAAATGAGGCAAGGGAATTGGTCAGAAAATAACAAAAGTACATCTAAGTCAGTGCTGGGACACCATTTGAAATACCTTGGTCTCAACTGGTCACAGCTACATGTGCAGAGAAGGGAAATTAAAGCATTAGGGACCGAGGAAAACTCACAAAGAGAGATTGAAGAAAACAGTAAGGAAGAGCAAAGGAGAGGAGGGAACTGCYCTCTCTCCTCTGATGTCGCAAAAGAGCAAGGACAAATTTTTCACAGTGTGGATAACCAAATGGTGCAACTTAGCCACATAAGATGATATAAGTCCACAAGCTTAGTTGAAAAAAAGGGCTGGACATAATTAGCAGAACTCTTGTTATCTGTGTAAATAGTAATAATCTGAATAGATCTGTATGAGAAACAAAACCATATAAGATACAGAATTGCATTATCTGGGTTTAATATTTGGGGACAAAAMCCCCTAGAATGTCATATCAGAACCTGCTCTGAACTGAAACTGATCTTTCCAGAAATCTGTGATATTCTGATTCTTCCTCCCATTAAAAAATCAAACCAAACCAGGAACAACTTAAACTAGTAAGAGCTTAGACCAAGATGGCTAAGTAGGGATGGGTTAGGTTTTGTCTGTTTATTGGTGTTTCTCTGCAGCATCTGGTGTTGGCCACAATCAAAGACACGATAGTGGGATCCAATGATCAGTCTAGTAGATCCAATGATCCAATGATCAGTCTAGTCAGTCTAGTCTAGATCTTCATGGTTCAGTGGACATGGGTGCTGGGTTGACGGCTGGACTCGATGATCTTAAAGGTCTTTTCCAACCTTAATGATTCTATGATTCTATGATTCTATTCTAGTATGAGCTGGCAGTTTTCTCCCCAAACCATATCTCTCTGCAGTTGAAAGACCAGATATTGAAGGTATGAAAGAAATGGGAAGAAAGAAGTTGTGAGGGTGTGTTTGCACAGGTGGAGGAGGAACAGGAACAAGCAGGACAGGAAAGTGGGGTACACTGAAGAATTTGATGCTGTCAGAGTAATGCTCATTTTGCTAAAACCCAGCAGTGGGCCAGGAACAGATTTTCTGGGAAAAGCTTAGGAGGCTACTGAGGATGCCTTGGCTTTTCAGGGCTGCATATGCTTTGTATGGAGGCATTCTCTGGGCTCATGTAGTTTTTTACTGTGTCACTGACTTCCTTTGGACTGTACAAGCTGAAAATCAGTCCCCCACAACTAACCTTATGGAAACTTTGCTTAGTAACAGTCTGGCCTGCTCACAAACTTGATGGGATCTCTGGGATAAACTCCTCTGATTGGCTTCTTGTACATTCCCTAGCACCTTTGGCATCACTGTTGTCACAGGATTTTTCTTATTTATTTTGAAAATAAACACCTACTCAGAGCTTGCATATATCTTTGCAAACGTATTTCTTGCTTTTCTTCCTGCAGTTTGGCTACACTACCCTCTACTCCTTTCACAGCAGCTCTGTACCATGGAACGGGGTGGGGGTGGGGTGGGGCTATGTTTTTGCTGAATATTTCTATAGCACAGCTGTAGTTACAATTTGGTGTGCTATGATCTGCTGTAATAGCCAACTCGGAATGAGATGGCTTCTAAAATATAGGATAGTGCRCAGAACTTAATGCTTCAGCTCTGCAAAAACACTTATTTCAGCCAGCCACTTTGGAAAATGAGTGTTCCTTCATGACAGAGAAAAAGCTGCATTAAAAGGCTGTTTCAGACTCAGCATCAGGAGAGGAGAGAACTTTTAAAGGGAATGGCTATTATCATCACTTTTCATTTCTAAGTTAATATCCAATTTTCCCACCACTGCCAAAGGAAACAATTTCAAGGAGAAACCCACAACGAGTCTGTAGCTGTATAATTAGTGTAGAGCAATGTATTTTGCCTTTTTGATTTATAGACCCCTGTAAATTGTTCAGTGGACAAATGGCCCTAGTAAGAAGGGTAATGACTGWGGCTTATCCGACACAGAAGGTATCAACTGATTAAGTTTGATTTTCTCAGCCAACCATTTCAGAACCCTTAGAAGTCTCCTATAGGTACCTGTGATATCAGCAGGGTCACTTCCATCGCTACTTATCTCTGTACATCCCAAGAAAGTCACGGACATTTATRAGTGCATTTTCCAATGGACTTGGACCAAAATCATTTAGATTTTTACCATATTTTTTGTTTCAAGRAAAAAACAAACATTCAGTCCTCAAAGTTACTGCAGAGTATTAGACAGATATTGYGTTTGCTTTGAATCCCTTAACATTGGAGTGSGTTACAGAGCGCTTTTACCTTGGTACGGAGCAGGGCACCTGTCTCAGCACGATTCTTTTCAATGTCTCTCTCCCAGTGGATTCTGATTTTTTCCAGTATGTCGTCCAGGCCAGTTCCCAGGGGAACATCAAGTTCTTCCAGCTGAGATCCAGCAAGCTGCTTGTATAACACCTTCACATCCTTGAACAAAAATAACAGACATAAAAGAAGGTGAACTGGACAATTGAATGGTAGCTTTGGAGGGGCTCGAGGAAGAGCTCTTTTGGTGCCACAAGCAAAGAGAGTAATTAAATTTGGTCCTGAAAGGTGTCTCTACATGAATGATTTAGTGCACTGGAGGGTTTCTTTTTCGGATGTGGATTTGCCTTGCTTCTGCATGGGGAGTCTTGCTGGAGTTGCCCTTGGTGGAAGGAGACTGAAGCCCTGCACCAGGGCACTGCCTGGAGCAGCCCTCTCGCAGTGGCAAGTTTCTCCAGCAGTCAGAGCTTGACATACACACACGCTGCTCACCCAGGACCACAGCTGTATTGCACCGTGCAATAGCATAGACATGCATCTACCGGGAGATACAACAAGCAACAAGTTGAGCAAAACAGCAGGAGCTCTACAGCCTTGCAGCTTGTGTGAGCCACATGTGTGCTTTTATGCATGTGCACGTTAGATGAAGAGCACTCTCCCTCTCTGTGACAGCATTCTGTTCGTTCTTTACCTATATGTGCTCCAAAAACATGTAAGCAGGAGAGAATTAGTGTGTCTAGAATTGCATGCTTAAAGGTAGCACATCAGTTGTATGCTGAGTTCAGGAACAGAAGAATAAATGAGATTTGCATATGTATCTGAACTGTCTGGCACCACAATYCTTTTACATCAATCTGTTTATAGGTGCTATTGACAGAAGCAAAAAAAGGTGGTGTAAAAGTATCTGGGAATTGTACTTATAGGCAGTGGCCCCTGACAGTGACAGTACTGGAAAAAAAGTATATGTGAATTATGAACCTGCAAGAATGAAAGCCTCAAAATGTGCCCACTCCAAGTGCACAAAAGCTTCAAAAGGACTTGACATGGATTTTCTAGTGGGGGCACCGAAGGAAAGAAAGGTTTGAATTAGTTCAGGAAAGTCCTTGGGACTTTATTGTGCGAGAGCTCAGCTGGAATAATTGCAATAGCTGCTTCCAGCCTTTATTCTGTTACTTCTCTTGAGCAGCTTGCCCTGGTGCCACTGCCATGGGAAAACCAGGTCTGTGCTGGGGTGGTTCTGCGAATGCTCAGACACTCCCAATGGGTAAAGAAAGGAGCATCCTTCCACCTGCACGGGCTCCTCACTGGCTAAATGCAGAGTGAGATGAGCCATTGGAAAGCTGTTATTCTCATTATGCCATATATATGGGCAGAGAACAGCATCAGTCCAAACTTTCTGGTGTCACAGGAATCATTGCAATACAYGGAGGTTTAAAGGGCATCTTGTGTATTTCTATCGGTTTTCTGTCTTCTCTCTTATCTAAAACAACTTCCATCTTCCTCATGCCGTGCAGTGGTGCTGAAGCCACTGATTATTCTGCAAAATGCCAGCCTTGGGTTTAGACTCATGAAAATAGGGAGGGCATGAAGCAACCTCATCTTGGCAACCCAAGTCTCCATATGCCTGCCAAGGTTGCTGAAATCTTGTGGTTGGAGAAATAACCCGTAAGAAATGTAAGGTAGGATGGTGCCTTGCTTCCRTGAGCCATCTCAATTCAAGCTCTCTTGTACTTTTGAGGCATCAGTACMATTGCTTGCTGTCCCTTATGTGGGATTAGTAGTAGCTCTGTATTCGAGCCCCCATCAGTAAAGATGCTGATTTGGGTCTGATCCTAAAATCCCTGCTGAAGGGAATAAACCACCTTCATGCAAATAGTGCTGGTGAATGTAATAAGTAAGTGGAAMAGTATTGCAAAATTGGGTAATTACGGGCTTCCCTTCCAGCTGCTTGTCCCTGTGACTTGCCTCAGTGGTGTGTTGCTCAGGAGAGGCTCGGCTYCGGGAACCGAGCAGCTTGCTAAGTCAAGCAGGAGTTTTTCGGAAGAGCCCAGTTAATGCTCAGTGTTAGTGCAGCAGGACCAGAGCTTGTTCCCTGCATAGGCGTTTTCTCTTTACACCTCTGGCTGAGAATCAGACCTCACTGCTGAGATGTCCACATACATGACTGTGCAACCCTGTGACCATCATGTGGTGTCTAGCGAGAAATAATGACATCTCTTCCATGTCATATTTATCAGACGAGAGAGAGTTAAAACATAAATGTGAGTGATTTGATCATGCCTCAGAGGTTGGTGCTTTAAGTTAACAGAGATGAGAGAAATAGGAGGAGGTTTCAGGAGAATCCCCCCACCCAGACATGGCAGACAGAGCTTTTTAGTGCTTGCTTTGCACCAGATGTATGACACCAGCTGGATGAAACAGGCACACATTGGCTTTGGAGTGTCCTGAGTCTGGACTTACTTCTTCGTGGTTCTTTGACAGCAAAGTTAGTTCTTCTTTCAGGCTCTCTATCTGACTCTCCAGATCCATTTTAGTTAAATTAGCATCATCAATCACCTTATATAGGGAATTAATTTCATCTTCCACTGCCTTTCTGAATGGCTGCTCATTTTCATACCTGCAGAGAAAAAAAAAAAMACCAACCCAAACCTTAATACAGCACAGCTCAGCAAGAAAAAACTGCTTTTTTTTTTAAATGACACCGTTTGTGCTAATTAGCTCATGTGTCCCAGACAGAGGCACAGAAACACAGAGATATACTTTGCTCTCACCTTGTCTTGCTATACTTGAATTTAACTGCCTGAAGTACCCTATCATTAACTCGGTGTAATAAAACAGGCCAAGCTAGCGGTCTGCGCTATGGTGGTTATCAGCCTGATAGGATTCCTGAATAAGCACGGAGAGGCATGTGGTCTCTTGCTAGATCTGGTATTTATATACTGTGTGACTATGGGTGGCTTTTTCTCTGTTTGCTTGGCTGTAAAATGAGAATAACTACATAAAAGCTTTTCAGAGCTATGGTTAAAGAAAACACACATGCATCAAGCATTACTTTTACTAATGAACATACTGATGGAAGTCTGATCTGTGTTCCAGGGTCCCAGCTCATCCTTAAGACCAAATCCTAGCAGTATCRAAATAAATATGAAATTTGAGCGGTTGGTTTGTCAACTAGAATTGCTGTTAAAGCAAATGGCTAGTTTCTAAACTGTGGCTGCAATGATAGGGAAAATTGTGGCAGGCAGTTGCTATTCTACAGCACTGCTTGCTGCATGGCTCTCGTTTGTACCTTTTCATTTTAGGCTTTTCACTGAAAATGTGGCTGGGTTGTGTGGCGAATCTCCTTGGGTGGGAGGCTTTTGTGTCAAACCCACCCAAGCTGGGGACCCGGTGGCCAGGGAGGTAAGGCAGGGGGGTTGGCAGGTTAGACAGGAGCCAGCTTGATAAACAAGACCTGCGCTCTGCCCCTGGAGAGCCACCTTCGTTGCTGGGAGTTCAGCTGCCTGGGAAAGGGGCAGCAGATCCTAGTGAGAATTAGGAGCTTTTACTCTGCCATGGACTGATTTGACATTTTGTTATGTAGACTGCTTGCCCAAGTCAGCTAGCATTTTTAAAGCRTATTTTTTAAAACTACTTAAAATATGAGTGTAGCTTGCTGGATGTAAAGCCACAAARTGAGTTGAATATTCAACTTAAAAGAACGAGCCCATTCTATTCACTAAGCATTACTCCCCTATAGAGTCAGCGCTTGCCAAGGCAAAGTTTCAAAGGAAGTGGCCAGCTAGGTGCCACCACAAGACTACCTGTCTTTAAAATCTTCAGCACAGGCTTGAATGTTCTCAGTGTGCAGCATAAGACGAGCATTTTCAAGGACTGCTTCGCCCACCTAGAAGAAAGAGAYAACAGAGCTCAAGCAATGAAGAGCTTCAGCACATTAGCTACATGCACTGTACATGTACCTTAAGCAGATGTATAGCTTTGATTCTGAAAATAATCCTTTAGCCTAGGGCTGTTCAAGTGACTCATTCCAGATAATTTAATCAATTGATTTTGTACATACAAATTCACAAATTCTCTGCAAATAGGCTGCAATTTGTCATCAAACTGTTCATTGCTCCTAAGCATTCATCTTCTTGTGGAAACACATTTATTCTGATTGTCAGCTGGTTGCAAGGGGTAAAATTCATTACTGTGCGCAAGGTATGTTCATCATTTAAGTCCCACTTATATTTTCTAGATACAGTTTAAGCAGCACTTATGCAGTTCCTATTCTACTTCCCATATCAGCAGTCCTCTTCAGGGTTGTCCTCTTCAGTGAGCCAAGGAATACTTGTTGCTCATGCCAGCTGCGAGCCGTCCTCAGCTCCCAGAGCGTCGTTTTTCTTCTCTGGTGGGATCGTGTAAGCTCTTGCGATAGATATGAGACCTGAGGAGCAGGCAGTCTTCAAAGATTATTACACCGAATGTGAAATACTTTGGAAAGATTGTGCAAATAGGACTGTGGTATCATTGCTATGGCTCTGGCTATCTTTCATACCCAGGAGGTACTTCAGGGGTAAGCAAACCTGAAAGGGTTGTGACATAGCAGCCTGCTGTGATTCAAGAGAGTTATATAAAATGATAAAAAGGTAAAAAAGACCACTGCCTGCCCTGGAGTCGCACGTGCACTGAGCTATGGGGGTGACCGAAGGCATGGTAAATTTGGTACCAGGATTAGAGCAATCATCTCTGCAAATAACTGTCTGAGGGCTCCAGCCATCCCATGGTCCATGCCATCACTCTGGAGGAGCTAAACTGAATCTCTCTTTGGTCTTTTTCAGGAGATACGCATGGAGATTTGCAGTTGAAACTAAATGACCACATGAATAAGAGCAGCTTTTTAAGTGGGCCAGGAGAGTTCTTGAAGCAGAAATCTTTCTTTAGATAATTAAGTCTGCAACTAAATGAGATTGCAAATCCCCTGAAGCATTCTGCTCCCCCGAGGTGAAACAGGCCATGCAATGTGGAGACATCAAGGCTGTGTCCAGACAAGTTATCTYGAGTATCGCAAGTGGGATCGTTGCCTTAATATGGTCCTACCTGCTCTTTGGCTTGCTGCTTGGTGATGGGGTGGAGGTGGACGTGCAAGGCTGAAGCATTTCTACGTGGTAATTAACTCTCATCCTCACAACAAGTGGCTTACTGCTCTAAATGTCTTCCAAATGCTTGGACAAACAAATATGAAATAGGTGAAGGCATCTGATAAGGAGAGATCTGGAGGAATAACCTATTCCTCACACTGAGAGGTCCATAATGGATCATAAAATTAAAGGCAGTCTGCATTTTTTAAATCTGAGGAGGCATGAGAGTTAAAACGAGTGGTTTGCTTACTTCTCACCTACGGTTAGGAACAAAAAGAGAAGGTGGCTGTGGCTGTAAGCCTGGGGCTGGAGCTCCATTCCTGCCGGCTCCAGCTCGGCTTGGCTTCCAAAGGAAACAGAGCTCATGCCATTGCACGGGCAGCCAATTTTTCTTTAATAACTGTGGGATTTCTTGGCCAATTCCAACCAGCATCATAGAGGGCTAGGCCATCTCAGGGACATGCAGTTCCAACACTTTTCATGAAAATAGCATCTAGACAGAGGAGTCCCGTGAATACCGCCACCGGGCAAAAAAGGCCCCGGTTTAGGCATGATAAAATCCGAGAGCACAGCGAGCACGCAGGAGTCAGAGATGTTACGAAAGCCACAGGTGTGGGCAAAGAGATGGCAGCTCACGGCATAGCAGCCAGCCCTGCTGTGCAGCACACAAGTACAGAAGACCTTTATGTGCTCTCTTGCACACAGAACTGGCTTTTCTTCGTCGTTCAAACTCTTGTTGCCTTCTCCCTGCTTCTTTGCAACCCTGCTTTACCAGCACTGGCCTAACTGCCCAGCCCTCGGGCCGTCCCTTCTGTGGCATTTCAGAGCGGCTGGGCAGAGCCGGGACTCTGGGGCTGTGCCGTCCTCGGGTCCCCTTGCAGGACCCGAGTTTCTCCTAAAACATGGAGAAAAGACATTTAGATTTTACATGGCAGCAGCATGGAGGTAGAGGCAGTTCTTTGACCCAAACCRTGAATTTTTTTTCCTCCTAATGTTTAGAAACTATACTCTTGGCCTCATTGGAATCTTCTTCCTTTTTTTCGTTCTTTTTTCCTTTTTTTCTATTTTTTCTTTTCTTTACCTTTTTTTCCTTTTTCTTTTTTCTTTGTTTTTCCCTTTTTTTTTTTCTTTCTTTTTTCCCCACAGAAATTATTGCATTTTGTCTTCCTGCCAACTCGTACATGTCTGGATCATCAGAGAAGCTTTTATTTTTTTTCCTGACTCAGATCAGGGAGCAGAAACGCTGCCCTGTGATTTGCCCTGCCCTGTCAAAACAAGCCCATTTGCCTCCGGCAGTGAGCCCCCGCAGTTACAATATCTGACCTAAAGTCTGATGCAAATGAATCTCTTTGAGGGATCTGGGAACATGCCACGAGCAAAAGTAATATTAAATCCTGTGAGCTGCACAGTGCCACTCAGAGGTATGTTAATGGCTAAGTTTAGAGGCTGAATCGAGTGTAAAATGGTTCTTGGGCTGCAACGAAAGCAGAAGCAGGGAATAGCTGGTGATTTGCCGCTGCCTGGATTTCTGCCTCTATATGGAGACAAACTGTTTTTTAAAAGTGCTTTTCAGTAGTAATCTTATGGTTTGATTGAGGCATTTGAGGTGACTTCTTACCTGCCCCACAGTGGATGTCTTTACCAGAACCCTGGTACCATACTCCTGAGGATTTGGTCAATACCTGACTCCCCTCTTCATAGACCGGCRGCTAATGCCAAATGTTCAGTGAGAAAGTGCAGGGCTTTCCAAAACTGCACACAAACCTGAACTGTGCCATGTAAGTAAAAATGGTATCAAAAAGTCTAATGTTTGGAAGGCTTCAGGGATGAGTGTTGTAGTGGGAGCCAGCAGGCATCAGCCTTTCAGCCCTCCTGGAAATCAGCTGTGTACGCTTTAAATCCGTCAGTGAACCTGAAGGATAAATAATTACACGGTAGTTTCTATGTAGAAATCAGGTTTCCTGAAAAATTCTCCCTGATTTGCATGAGCTGTGAAAGCCCTTTCCTCGGCTTCAGAAGAAGAGATATAAGACTTCCATCTAGTGGCTCTTTTGTTTGATCTAACTCTCCTAATAATCAACAGCTGGATGCAAACACGCAGAATTAGTGAGACGGATTCGTAGCCACTTTGCTGACACACGTACTAAAACGCATGATGCAGCAGTTTAGGAAAGACCCTTCTTTGTGTCCATTGGAAACGAGAGGGCTTGCWATGCTGCAAGGACTTAGACGTCGCCTCCTCCGCTTGTGAAGCAGAAGGCAAYGCTGTCCTGCCTCGCAGGGCTTCTGGGAGGCTTAATTCACTGATGCTCATGTGGCACTTGAAACACTGCCAAGATGGGAAGTGTTATAAAAATGCAAACATTATTACTAATAATAGCTCCTTTAAGTCACATATTGTCTTTCAACACTCACATCTGTGATGCACATACACCTTTTGAACATGATTTTTTTTCAGCTCTTGAATTAACACCGAATATTTGTGGTATAAAGCATTTTAACTAGAAAGAGCATCAATTTTCTTTGATTTCACTGTGATTTTATGGACATGAAAACACAATTTTAATTCTTAGCAAAAAAAATCTTATCAAAATCTGCACCAACGTACTGGCCGATTTACTGGGTTACAACTGGCAACAAGGAAAACCAGCTGCTTCAAGGGAGTTTGCAGACTCCAGCCTTGATAAAGGGTGATGTGGTACAGACACTTTATGGGGAGGACTTATCCCTGGTGGCTGGCAACTTTTGATTTTTAACAGAGATCTGGCCAAGTTTGGAATTGCAAGATTCACTACGCCTTTCCAATTCTTAGCTATGCTTTATCGATAGCTTTGTATACTTTTGCTATCCTTACAAATGCCTAATCCCTTTCTGAATGCTGCTGAATTCGTGGCCTCAGGTGTGGCCTGTGATAATGAATCTCATGGTTTAATTATTCATGTAATGGAAAATTATCTGGCGTTTAAGTAAATTTCAGTTAAAGCAAATGATGCCTCCGTGGAGAAAGATCAGAAGATGCTGGTCTAGTCTTTCCTTCTGCACACAGAAAGAAATGGTTGATATCAGCCCATTGCCTCCAACACATTGTAATTCACAGCTAAATCAGGCTAAAATCCTGCAACCCAGTGCCTGCTGCTCAGCTGCCAAGCAGTAAACTCGTAACACCTTCGGTCGTGCTTTCCCTGTTGAACCCCTCCTTAGAGCCTGAAGGAGCAAAACCCAAAGGCAGCAAGAGTGGCATTTGTCGCCTCGCCTTGGGAAAGGTAATACCTGGAGAGAGGCTGGGAAGATTGATGAGTCCTTTGCTGATTTCTGCTGCATCCAAGAAAACACAACTTCATTTATACATTGAATATTTTATAAGTAAAAAGGACTGCATCAAAAAATGCCTGGTTCTCAAAGTAGGAGATAGCTCCTAAAGAAACAATCGGTAAAAGCTGTAATGTTGCCTAAGCACAAGGAGAAAACCTCATACCCCCACCTCACAGCTGTCTGTGAAGGTAGTTCAAGGTTAGGTTGTTGGAGGTGGCTGAGAGGACATGATTAAAACTAATTTATTGCCATCCTCTGTATGGCGGTTGACCAAGCTCTGTGCCATTTTGTGGGAGTTTGTGGTGCCCTTAGATCAGTGGCAGAATGCTATTTCACCAATTTACAGACCCTGATCATGCACTGTGTTGCGTTAGAGTGTGTTACAGATAATACTCAGCGTCTCTCCTGGCACCGCAGCAAATAAAGTACTGTGTGCAAGTCCAAATGCAGCGATTCCTCAGGCTGTCAGTCCTGTATATTCTCCAGGCTTAATATTAACACTGAGTAAACGCTGACAGTAAGGCCAGGTGCAAATAAAAGTATCTCTATAGAAAAACTCTGGTGATCTTTCAAATGCTCCCAACCACGCACACGAGTCACAGCAGTGATAAAATTAGTCCAGGACGTTGATTCCTTCTTCTGCTTTTGTGTTTGCTCCTGTCATATGAACTGCGCTACATGCCATCTCACAGACAAAATCAATCTCTGTGTCTCCCACACAGCTGTAATTGAACGGTCACGGAGGCTGAGCTACCCTCTCCTCCCTGTAAACTCGCCGAGATTATTTCAAGCGTCCACTTTTCCCACGTGCTTCCCTGCTCCCTGGGAAGGAATTACCATTATCAACCAACCACCTATTCTGCAGAAGAGATACATTTGGTTAGAGATAGAATTTCCCACAAGAAGACCAGGATGAAGCCTGGAGAAAAGGAGTATGCCTGGGGTAAAATGAGATGAATTTGTATTTCTGTCACATGAATTCCTCTCCGTAAGAATTTCTCATTTCCCTCATTTCCTGCAAAGATCCTCCTATTTTGTGCCTGTCCCAGTTAGCGTGTGTCCACCTGCTCTGCTAAAAACCAGCTGCCCAGGCGGATAATTAATGCTGGGAGCTGGATAGTGGCTTCCCATCGTTCAGCTCCTGTCAGTGATCCCCTGCTGCAGTAATAGCTCTGACAATTGCAATTAAACACGAGTGTTTTTTCCCCGAGGGACCCTCCACTCACACCCTCTGAGTCACCCTTTGCCACAGTTTTTCCCCTAGCTCTGTGTTTGGGAGAAATGCTGGCACCCAGTTGTTATTGCTGGGAGGACAAGCACCTGAAATGCGGAATGCCAGAGCACATCCCAGGAAGGGTAGGAGGGAAACGGGACCTCTGGTCTGCTGGGGTCTCTCCTACCTCACTGCGGAGAYGGGTCTGTCACGTTTCTGATTTTGGGACCAGGAGAGTCCATGACTCCTGCGGGGCCATATTCTTGTCTTCTCACTAGCAGGGCAGGAGGAAGGGGCTCCTGTCTAGACCCCCCTGCAATTGTGTATTTTTCTTTGCTGTTTCTTGTTCAAAATCTGTTCCTATCGTGGACATTTGGGTTAAATCAGGAGGCTGCTCAGGTGGCTTTCCGCCCCAAAAGTTTCACAGCTGCTTCATATGAAGGGCACTGAGGGGTTTATGGCTGCCGGGCATCCCTCCCGGCTGAACGTACGGGGCTGGCCAGGAGTCAAAATGAATCCTCAGATTTTGCAGGAGGCTGAAAAAAGGATATGTCACATTAAGGCAGATGTGGGCATCTACAGAAAATCTAAATATATTTACAAAAATTACATCTAGAAATGTGTCTGCCAGGTATCTCTCATTTCTGTCACACCTCACTCCTGAGCACCTTTTACTTTTCCTACTGGGACGCGTCGTGGTAGGAGGGTACTGACTTGGTGTGATTGCAGCCGTTTCTGCTGCAACTGATTTTGATGTTGTTTTAATAAATGTGACAGTGTCGGTGTTGATGCTGGCATGCTTTTGCCAATTAGCTCCAGGATGAATGAGTTAATCGGTGTTTGGGCTGGATGAGGTCCTGCTTTCATTTTTGRTTAGATGCTTAATATAAAAAAAGCGAAGAAACCTCTTAGTCAGAATTGTACATAACAGCTCAGCTGAGAAAGTCAAACCCCCCCAAGTGATGCCTCTTTTATTGATTTAATTGAAGTAATTTGGAAAACTTTATGTATTAACTGATGTGTTTTAATGGTYAAATAGATACGGATGATGCTAATCTTTTTCTCTTATTTTCTATGATACTTGCAAATGCTATTACTATATAGCTTTATTTTTCTGATTTTATATAGGAAGAGCCCAATATTCAAGCTAGATTTCATTGAGCTGATCTTATTTACTCATAAGAAAGGGAGGTAGAGGCAAGGTGGCAGGACGACAGTATAATGAAAGGTTAAAAGGAAAGCAATTTGGATGAAAAATTATTACATGAGTAGGTTCATCTGCACTACAATGTTAGGGTTTCAGATAAAGAAAAATCAAACAGTCCTTCCTAAAGTACCTACGGTCCTACATTTTTTCGTCTTAACCATAAGCCCCGGTAGGTTTTACAGGGGAGGTTTACAACTGAAAAATGGAACACTCGTCCGGAAAACCTGGGATGTTGGCTGCAAAGCACTAACCCCCCATCTCACATCAAAGTCCCCATCTACCTCAGCAAGACGGTAGGTTCGAGAGTATGGCTTTTCATAAGCACCCCAGATTCAGAGCACCCAATACCTTCAGCAGCCAGTCCCTTCAGGAAGCTTTATAGGATTAGCGGCAGCAGTGTTATTTACCAATACAAAAAAGATAACTTTAAAAGTCAGTGCGTAACTGGGCGTTTCTGCTGACATGATCTTTGTACAAGAGCTTATGACGCCGCATTCAGGGTTCAGACGACATTTGTGGTGCTCTGGGTGAAGACCTGCCCCAAAAATGCAGTGCGCTGTAAAAATGCACCCTCTTCCCTATGCCAGCATAAAACTCTGGGCGGCCCAAGGTAAAACACACAATTGTCCCGGGGAACTTAAAGTTGTCTTTCAGGCTTTCTGAAGACCCACCGATGGCATTTTCTGTGCCTGCACAAGCGCTGCGGGGAAGAGATGTGCAAGATGCCGGGCTCCAGCTCTTCGGACTCCCATCTGCTCCCGCTGGCTGGGAGTCGAGAAGCTGGGACTCGCGAGGTGCACCGAGACCTCGGGGGACAGAGCCCTGTGTTCGCTGCAAGCAGGACATCAGCCTGCAAAGTCTTACTGGTCTTACTGGTCAGCAAAAGGAACTGTTTCTTGTCCATGAGGACAATGCAAACACCATTTTGCACCCCCACAGTAAACACTTTCCTGGAGAAGCTGCAGCCTGTGCCATACAGAGAAGGTGGGAGTAAGGGATGGTGGGGTGGTGACAAAGGGAAGGAAAGGAGTCACTCATTTGTAGCCATGTAATTATTATTTTTAAATAAATAAAGCTTTTGAAAATGTGATTAAGCAAACAAGGGAATAAAGTAAAAATCTGAATTGCTAATTAAAAAAAAACTGCAATGTGCTTGTAATGATATCATGTTGAGAGATAAACTAATTCAGTCCTAGCAGTTTTCTTCTAATAATTTTGATGCTCAGTGTAATAACCACAGCTAAGAAAAAAAAATTAAGAAAAAAAATCCACCCATTTTAATCAGCCCAGACTATCGCGCCTTGGGGTGCCTTTCAATCGCCCCCATGCGTAAGATGCCCAAGGCAATTCTCCTGCTTAATAGGCATTTTCCACAGCACACTGTGAAATGATAATGCTAATTATCACAAAGATAGATTTAAAACCCTCTGTCTAGGGCACCGCGCCTTGAAATCAGGTGGCATTCATCATCAGCATCAACCCTCGCCGCTCAGGGTTGCTAATGACTCGTGAAGCTCCCCCCGTCCCCCCCGCTGCCGACAACRCTCCGGTGCTCACCTGATGGTAAATCGCCTCCCAGTTCTCCCGCAGCGCTCCCCAGCTGCCCACGCTGGCCACTTTCTTGTCCAGGTAGACTCTGATGTGCTCCTCCAGCTCCTGGTTGACCTGCTCGAGAGCTCGCACCTTCTCGATGTACTCCACCAAGCAGGCGTTCAGGCTTTCGTAGGAGAGACCCCTGCCCCTCTCCAGCCCCGGGGCCAGGGGCACGGCGGCAGAGGAGCTGCGCAGACCCTGGAGGAAGACGCTGCTGATGCCCAGGGCTCTGCGGGACACGCGGGTGCCCAAGCTGCTCACGCCACCGGTGGGGACGGTGCCCACGTAGACGCCGGGGGGTCTGGACAGGCTCCCTCCGCCCCCAGTGCTCACCCGGCGGCCGGGCGGCCCCGAGCTCTCGGCTGCGGAGGAAGAGGGCTGCTGCCCCAAGAAGGACGACCGGCGCCTGGGCAAGGGCATGCTGCCGCTCAGCCCGGCCGCCTCGCCCCGCACTGGCGGGAGGGATGTGCCGAGCCCAGCAGGTTGGGGCTCGCACGGGGTTTCGGCTTTGTGCGACGGCTTTCTGGAAGGGGGGCTTTGTGCTGCCCGGGAGTACCCGTCACATTGTCCGGGCGGCCGCTGGGTCAGCAATCCCATTTCAGGGGAAATCTCCCTGCTGCTGCTGCTGCAAATGTGGCAGATGAAAAGCACAATGGTGTTTACAGGGACAGTGGAACGGGGATTCAGTACAACGTACGTGTTAAAATACCAGCGGTGTTTTCTACGCTGACACCCAGATGATTTCCTACCCTTACACCCGCAGGTATCTAGACATATATTACAAACGCATTGGCCACTCRCACCCATGCTTGCGCCAGACAGAGTCTCCTGCAGCGAGACGTTACCTAAAGTTAGCAAAACTCAAAGTTTTGAGGAGCCGGCAGGGCCATGGCCGAGCGGAGCCAGCCTGTGGYTGCCGCAGAGCCTCGAATGCGCCCTCGGCCCCGATGCAGTTTCTGGATTTCTCGGCGCTTTGGCTTCACCACCTGACCAAGGCACGTTGCCCCATGCCCAGCAGATTTTAACTAGGGACAACCGCCCTCACATCTACCCCTGCTCAGCTGGTTTAGCGTCACATCATCAACTGCACCCGGYCTGTTCAACAAGGGCCCGTTTCACTTTGACCGTGTAACAGTCAATGGTGACAAAAAGTGATGCAACTGTGAACCGAAAGAAAAGGGCAAAACAATCCCTGAGACTTATTGTAGGGGATGGGGGAGTCTTCCCCTGCTCTTCTTTTTATGTCACTGCTCTTTAGYGATTAGTGATCAGCTAGGTAGTTTATCGGTACGTAAGTAGGACGTGTGCATGATACAGTGGGATCCTTCACTAYACAATGTTAGGTGTAGCTTTTTGTACCTACACACAGGGACGCTTCACAACCAGGATGCCAGACTTGTTCCAGCGTAGGATTACCATGTGCGCATCTTTGTAGGCATGCCTGTAATGTRCTGATGTTGGGCATTGCCCTAATGCGGTGTAGGTTTGTACAGGGACGGCGGTGAGTCTTTGGTGAGGTGGAATACAAWCAGAAATCCCTGTCTTCCGTGGGTGCCTAATCCTGGCTTGCCGGGTTTGCAGCTGGAGTTTGTTTCCCTTGTTTTTTAAGTCTGAGAACTGCGAGACTGCCTACAGTCAGGTCACCATTTCCCGCCTGTGTGAAGCCTGGGAATAGCGCAGCATCTCACAGCTTTGCAAATATTTTTGGCTAGCTTCTAGGCATTCTGCATTTAGATTACCAAGGAAACTGTGCTGGCTAAATGAGAGGAATCCTCCAGTATTTCTTACACAACTTTTTTGGTGTATTTGTTCTGTGTCAAATAAAAAAAAAAAAAACATCTGCCTTGCAAAAGCAATACTGTGTACAGAAAACAAATGTAAAAATATGGACTTTTTCACAAAGATCTGAATTTAGTTCTCTGTCACCTTGTTCTCTCTTTCCACCTCTCTGTTGAAATAGAAGATTAAGGCTGTCATGGGATTGCTTTCGCTCTTGGCAAGACCCTCAGGAAGTTTTTACTCTCTAATCAACCAGTGATTTCCAGGAGGCTGTTTAGTATTTGATCATGAGGATCGCAGATATCATATTGCGTAGCGTTTATCCCACGGTGAAAAGATACATTCCCAAAGTGCCCATCCATGTCCATACACAGCCACGTCTTCCTGCCTGCCCTGGTCACCTCATAGGGACATGGTGCATTATCCTCTGATTCTGAGCAGAAAATCAAGTATCTAGGAGAGCCCATATAACATTGCAATTTTCTAATTTTAGGAAGCCTGTGGCCCGCATTCAGATTTGTGCCTCAGCACAGCAGACGTGCACGTGTGGGGCAGGGAGAACGGAGGGACGACAGTGCCTCTGTGGCCCCCTGGTCCCGGGGGGAGCCACCTCTTGGTCCGATTCCAGCCACCATTTAGTAAAGTTGTCAGGTTACTCTGACTAACCGCAGCCCCTGGGACACTGCTGGCAGGTGGGAACACAGCTGGACCAGATGTGCCGCTGCTATAATTCCCTTTTCTGGTACCAGCCATGGCTCACCTTGAACAAGGCATATGGTTAATGATGCTACGCTAACCCTGTCCTGCCCGAGCTTCCCTTCTACGCAACCAAGCGATAAACCTGAGCAGCCAGTGGCACAGAGCAGCCAGCTGGAGCGGCGGGCAAACTCCCTCCTGCCTCACAGCCTGCTCCTGATGAAGTGAGGAATGAAGGTAGAAAATAATCTACAAGGATTGATGGTCAGAGGTGGGGAGAGGACGGCCGAGACCTCGAAGGACAGAGGCCATTTCACTTGCCGAACGATACAAAAAAGGCAATTTGAGAAGCAAAACTGAAAACTGGTCCAACGGTAACAGTTCTGGGTTACTCGAAAAGAGACCATCAATTTAGGCAAAGTCATTTCATGTTCCATGTTAGCATCTCCTTGTAACAACTTATTTTTAATCCATCATTTAAGCTTCGTTCACCCCTACTATTCCCCTAACACTATTACAGCCTGCAATCTAGCGCTTAACTGGGTAGGACTGAAATGCCGTTTTGCTCCGGAACACTGCGTTTTCATTCCTAAGGGGGGAAGGAAAGTCTCAGAGAGTAGAGGGGGGTATGAGGAAACTTGATTCCATGGCACTAGCAGTCTAAGCACACAAGATAAATAAAACATCAGGGAAGTGGAAATGTGGTCAAAGCCACAGCACTCAATTGGTGGGMGTCCCTAGTCACCAGATTCCAAGATTTCTGATAAATTCAAAGGAGGTTTCTGTTCCTTTGAAGGGGACACTCTACGTGCCTTCTTTTGAGGCTGTTTGCTCTGCAGGAAATAATTCAGGACTCATTGGGCCAGAGTGGAGCAGCTGTGAGTCCAACATGTAGTGTGGTTAGGACATTTATGCAGGAAAAAGGGTCATTCTGGTCCTTGCTCCTGTAAAAGTTTTGGAGCTCAAACTAGAACTTGGCTCTCCTGTTTAAGTCTGAAGAAGGTAACAAAAAAGTCATGGGGCAACATTACTACCCCAACAGGTTTGCCCATGTCTTGTGTGGCCCTGGATCCCATGGGTGCATCAGGCTTGTTTATCACCCCACTGTAGCCCAGCTCCCCTGCCCTCCCCCTGCTGAGCTGGCAGACCCCGGTTGGGTTTAACTGGAAGGGAAACTCTGAAGGGCTCATCCCAGCCAGTGCTCAGGCAGTGCCAGAGTCGTGCAAAGGATACAAGACTGGCACATGAGCCATACGGACTGCTTCTGGCAACCAAGCTGGTCCTGTCTGGTTTCTGTTCTAGCTTGGCAGTCTAAAGGAAAGGAGTGACCAAAGTCATTTTACAGCAAGAGAAGGGACGGTCACCGAACAGCAACGCTTACGGCCAGGCTGAGCGATGTCATGTAGGATGCAGGATGCTGTACCCAACACATGCTGCCTGCACCAAAACCAGCCAATATTCTTCCAGACTGAGTATATTTAGCAGCAGATTGTAAATGACGGTGAAGAAAACAGTCCATCTGACAGGTGTTTTGCTTAGAAATACCTTTATTTTATAAAGCCACAGTTTGTTCTGTAAAGTTTTACCACACTTATAAAAAAGGGGTTGACAATTCTGAGGGAGAAAAGAAAAGCTGAAAACATTTCTTGTAATTCAGGGTTACACAAAGGTTATATTTATAATATATATATTTATTTATAATTTGGAGACAGTAGAGATGAAACTGCAATACGCGGGCAGCTGTGGGGTCATATTTCGGAGACTTGCTCATGTCCTACAAACAGCGTTTCTTGACAGAAGGGGTTCACGAGGACCATCCCGCTGTCGCGGTAGTCGCCGTTGGCGGGGGAGCGCGGCTCGGAGAGGTGGTCCTAGGAGAAAGACAGAGAAGCAGGGTGAGCACTTCGCACCCCTCACTCTCCGTGAGCAAGCAGGGCACTCCGCTGCCCTCTGCGAATGCAGGTGACAAACAAACTGTTACTTTTATCGCTTCTCCCAATCCTTCAAAAGTGCCTGAATTTTGGGGGCCCTGGCTCCCGGACAGCTAAGTTTGGTGAGCTGGTTTTGCCCTTCTTCAGGTAGTAGGAGCTATGAGTAGAGCCCCTCTGATAGTCGGGCTGATTCTTTCTCAGTCTGAGGACCCAGAAGTCAGATGCACCAAATTCCAGGTCCCTGAGCAGAATATGAACTTTCACATTCTTTTTTTTTTTTCACTTTCATGACACATTGCAATAGTTTCCTCCTCTATCAGCTGGGCTTGACTCCTCAAAGATGCATTTTCAGCTTTTTTTTAAAGTCAGAAAACCACATATATGGTTCCAAGCTACTCAAGCATGCCGCAGTGCAGTGATGTTCTGATCAGGTTTAAATGACTTGGATGACAGCTTTTGGAGATCATCCTATATGTGAATAGGAGATAAGTCAATTCTTGGTAAGTCTAGACCAGGTCCTGCCTTAGCTTGAGCAACATAACTGCCAGCAAAGTGGGGTTAATGAAGCGACTGTGAGTGCTTGTCTAGTCATATCTGAGACGTTACTTTCTAAGCACATTTTTTTTTAATTTAATGAGATGAGTTAGTCAGCTAGCTGATCTGAAAATCACTTTAGCATAAACTCAAACTCTCCACTGTTCTAGGTTTTAAATACCTTTGAACTGAGCTAAATTATTCTTCTCTGTCTCTGAGGCCAGGGAATACATTTCTATCCGTAGGATCACCTGCCCATATATGAATAATCCCACTGAACCAGTCAGATCCCTTAAGTAAAGGCTGATGAGCATACACCACCACTACACACTGTCATATATTGATGTTTGATTGCTTATATACTGGGAACACTCACTCCCTGAGCTGATATTTGAGAAGGTACAGGCAGCTCCTAAGACATAAATGCACAAAATTTTTTTGCATTATTAACTCCCACTACCCCCCTTATCTGGCTGTGTGGGACACGCACGATAGACAGATTAGAAGAACCGACTGTCAGTAACAAGCCAGCCCAAAGAGCTCTCCTAAGCAGTCACGGTATGGCTAGACATTGGCCATAGGCTCAAAAGGAAGAGAAACCCAGGAACAAATTCACCTAGAGGTGGTTAACTTCGGTGACCACACAGCAATACAGAACATATCTGCAGTGGCTAGGAATAGGATGGCAATACGGTTTTGGTGACATATTCATCCCATCTTATACATGTCTAGGGGTAAGCCCTTCTCAAAAAGCTGTTTCCCTGAATATGCACAGGGATTTCAAGGCTTTATTAATATGGCTTCCTCTCCCCTTCTCCCAGCATGGCTTCAGTTAGGGTTTTCAGACACTAGTTCTGCAAGTGAGGTACCTCTGAAGTCTCCAGGGACTGGATCTCTCTTGGTAACTCTACAGCATGCCTGTTGAAGTAGTCCATGGTAATAGCATTATTCCAATAGCTCAGGTTGTTTTCTGGGTTAGATGTCTTTTTCTTCCTCCTCATGCAGCAGACTGTCAGCAGAACTGCTGTCAATAGAAACATGTCAAGAATCTGGTTATTTCCTTTCAATAAGGACTCATCAGTACCACGGATTTGTTTTTTACGTTATTTAAGGAGAGGGCTGGTGACCTTCATTCATACAATTCACTCTCAGTCACATCTAGCTCTCCCCTAATAAACCCCACACAATTAAGTCAGAATCTGGGCCAAGCAGAGGAGGCTTTGGGCTTGGCAGAATATGCAGTTTTTACTTTCTTTTTCATGTGAGTTGATAATCTTCAAGATGTGGCTGCCTGACTAATGAAAAGCTTTGGTGTTGTAACTGATGGTATTTTAATACTTAAGCAGGGATTTATAGACCCTCTAGGACAGAGGGCACGCTCCAGGGACTGCGAAGGATGCCTCTGCGCAGATCTTTTCTGCTTCCAGCGTGTTCAGATGCTGCAGCGATGAGGACATTAGCAAATGGGCAGTGAGAGACACCTGTCCTAGGCTCAAATACCAAATTCATGAACGCATGTAGTTGCACGTCTTCAATACCAAAAGCTTCTGCCCTGAAGTGCCCCTACCCCTTTGGTACCATCAAGCAGTAAAACATCAGCGGCCGGCTGGGGGAACAGATGGGCTCCTGAGCGGGACGAGACAATGATGAGGTGGCATGGAGATCCCCTCCGGCACCCGTCTTGCGTAGCTTGTGCTTCCAGGGTAGCATTAACTCCAGAGCTGGGGTTTTCCTGCCTGTCCCCATCAGCTGTATCAGGATGGGGGATCCACTATCCGTTCCCCACGCTTGCCTGGGCGTTGGTGGTGTCTGAGCCTGGCTTTTCTTCCTATCTGCGGAGCACACTTAAGCTCCTGAAGTATTTGAGCTTAAAGTAGAGCAAGACGAAGTGACCGGCAAGTGAAACTTGTGGATAGAATTGCCTGGTCTCGAGGGCGCGGGCAGCCGCCAGCCGCAGCGATGGCGGGGGAACGCTCCCCCAGCGGGCAGGCTGAGCACAAAGCTGGCTGAGCGTTATTGTCTGGAATTGCTTTCGGTTTAGTCAGCTCTGTTGCAATTCGGATGGGTAATTTTGGCAATTTTATGAAAGCCAGGCAAACCCACTGTAACGAACTTACTGCTCCCACTGGTCCTTGCTCAGGCAGAAGCTGAGGCGCGTACGAGGGTTTATTCAGAGGAGTAATGCGTAAGCTCTGTGCACCTATCTTATACCTGTGGAATTAATTGACCAGTTGTGCTTGTAATCTACCTGATTTATACAGACAGGTAGCTGGATGCATACTTACTTTGATTTGTACCTGTGAAATAGGGAATGCCCTGCTGTAAATTCACTCCATTATTTCTAAACCCCTCATGGTAGAAGAGAAGAGAGAAAATATTCATGAAGCAGAAAAATATATTATTTTCTCAGCTACAGCCAAAATTATTTATTAGAATTATAGCTCAGGGGAAAGAAAAGACTGCAGAGAGGTCAAAGCTGCTTTGTATGTTTTGACAAACATTGCAGCTACCCATATGCCATGGGTCTAATTTCTTATCCCATCTACTCACATAAAATGGCAATACAAAAGTGCAAGGCTAGAGCTCTAGTTAAAACAAAAGAATAAGCTACTAAGAAAAAAAAATTAATGAGTTAAGGCAGTTTATGTCTCATTCAAAGGGAAAGGTGAGCTTATGCTATAAATCTTCTTCTGAAACTAATGGAAAAATCTCCCGCACTGTTCCTGCATGTTTCAGAAAAGCAGGTCATCATCAAACTTACTATTATCTTTGACTCATATTGCTTCAGTCTTTCTATCACCAATAATTTCATTTGGTGACAGCCCGGCAGCGCGACTCCCGCTGCTGCGCCCACAGGCAGGCGCCCCGTGGGGCCACCAGCACTGCTCTCCCTGCCCGCGGAAATGCCCGTCCTCCTGACGGGCTGCGTCTTTGCTCCCTACTTTGCTGCTACCCTCTCCACGTCCCAGCCCAGCCTGCAGGCTCGTTGAGATCAGAAAGTGAAGCAGGACCTACGTTTAGTCCTCCCCACTGCTGGCGAGAGCCAACAGACCTTGGAGCTTTTTGGTACTCCCGCAACAAGTGCTCCCTAAGGCACAGGACATTTTTGAAGGTGCCTGAGGATATGAGAGCCCCAGTAAAGCCAACTCTATCGCTGTGCAAATATTTTGAAAGCCTGGGGTTTTACAGCTTATAAAATGTTGTGGCTGCTGACAGAGAAGTATCGGGTTTGGGTTTTAGAGGCTGGCACAAGCTGGTGACACTGAGTCGAGAGAGATCTCTGCTTCTTCCAGCAGGAAATGGCCTTGCCATGTGCAGACATGGTTGCTATATAGCAATAATGCTCTCTCCCTTAATTACACTCTTGGCCTCCAACCTTAATGCACACACAAGCGAATGGATGGAAGACCGTGGAAAATGGGTTCCTGAGCTTCCTCGAATACAAYGTATTTTAGCAGAAGGCTGCCTACCTAAGCTGCCCCAGTTCAAAGCAGAGGAGACCTGATTTAAGAGGGAGAGAGAGGACAGCAGGGCTGAAATGGGGCTATTCCCTCTTCATCTCATATTAACTACCCTTTTGGGGCATATTTTAGTGAAATTAATGTAGCTAACATAGGACCGCTCACWTCTAGAACAATACTAGGAACAGGGTACAGCTTTATTGATATTCTTAGATATCTATTTGCTCCCATGATTGGAATTATGTGTATTACAGAAAAAACTCTTTCCAGACAGACAGTTGGGATGGCCAGTGAGGACTTGCTAAGTGGATGAAATACATAGAGGGCAGAGATGGTTTGGAAGGGAGAAATGGCAATAATAACAACAGAGCTGAAGAGAGAAACAGTAGCTGCAATACCCCACTTATCTTTCCTSGTATATTATGTGATGTCCTCGTAAGGATGAGAAAGTGCTGTTGTCCAGTGCTGCCATGCATCATCTCTATTTCAGAKATGGCCAACCCTCTGGGCAGAAAAAGAGCTAACTTTTCTCTGTTTTTCAAACACTCACCTGGATGCTTTCTGGGAGTCAGAAAAGCTAAACCGACTTTTCCCTTTGCCTGCTCCATGTTAAAGTCAATAGTAAGTGCCACGAGAAGGGTACTTTAGCGTTGTCCCTGTGTCAGCCTGAAGCTCCCCATACAGAGATTACGATACATGGTAGGAAATACCAGGGGTCTCTGCAATTTTGTGAACACAGGAGGTTCAGGGAGTTCAGAAGCATTTCTAACCCGTATCCTTTGACCTGCTGTTAGTCTGGAGGCAGAAAAGTCAACCCACACGTTCAGGGGCTAAGAGCTGCTGACGAGCTCTGGCTCTGATGCTGGCCTCTTTCTGGCTCTAAGGCAAATTACACCTGCATTATCTGTCCCCCCACCCATGAAACAGGACACAATACATCCCACCAACGGGAGGAATTAGATTCTCACAGATTTACAGGTTTCTAGGCTGGTGGGAATGTCCATCATCTACTCTCACCTGCTCAACACCTGCACACCAGGAGACTTTCACCTGTTAACTTAACCATAAGCTGTATTTAAGGTACAGCACATCTCACAGGAAAATACCCAGCTTCATTTAAGGACATGTGTCCTGGTTCCAGCTGGGACAGATTTAACTTTCTTCCCAGCAGCTGGAGGGGGTGCTGTGTTTCGGGTTTGGTAACGAAAGGAACGTTGATGGCCCAKTGATGCTTTGGTTGTTGCTGGGTGGTGCTTGCAACAGGACTTTTCAGCCTCCCGTGCTCTGCCAGGTGCAGGGGGAGCTGGGGGGGGCATAGCCGGGGCGGTTGACCCAGCTGGCCAATGGGGTATTCTATACCATGTGACATCATGCTCAGTATAAAACCGGGGCGGGGAGGGGGGAGTGGGTGTGTGTCTCGTGTTCGGGACACACAAGTTCGTTTGGGACACATGAGTTCGTTTGGGACATGTGAGTTCGTTTGGGACATGGGGTTTTTTGGGACACGCGGTTGGTGAGCAGCTGCATTGTGCATTGCCTGCTTTGTATATTCTGTTACTGTTGTTGTTATCACTGTTCTACTTTGTTTTATTTCCATGATTAAACTGTTTTTATCTCAACCCACGAGTTTTCCTACTTGCGCCTTCCCGATTCTCTCCCCCATCCTACCGGAGAGGGGGGTGAGCAAGCGGCTGCGTGGTGGTTAGTTGCTGGCTGGGGTGATTGGATATCCATCCCATTCCCACGAAGTTTGTTTMAATACTTAATTTCCATCGTGGCGACATGTTTACATTCCCCTTGTTGTCTAAATACCTGCAGCTTTATCCGCCACTTCCTCAATCTCCTYGGCGAGGAGAAGTGCAGCATCCCAGGCACTTCTTCCAGTGGGGACAAGGAGCTGAGGGCTCCTGTGGTCACTTTCTAGTAGGTCACTTCCCCAGCTATGGAAGTTAAAATGCCCACAAGTTCTCATTTAACAGGTGACTGYCAATAAAAGGTGTGACAGCGAGCAGTGCGTGGGGCCCTACTGTGCCACGTGTCGGAGAGGGACAGACGTGTCYCTGCAGCAGCGTGGTGCGTTTTCCTTTCCGAGGAAGGAAAGGAAGCTGTGCCCAGAAGCCCCCTGAGAAGGAAGGCTTTCCCAGCCTCCTYGCCACCCCTCACGCAGGGGAGGGATTATGGGGAAAGGCACAAGGGCTCCYGGCAGAGGAGAGATGTGCTGGAAACAGCCCGGAGATCAGTGAGCTGGCTCAGGGGCACTCCTCATTAGCAGGAGGAGGGAGCCGCGTTAATTAGATTCCTGCAGCTCTGCAGCCGTGCACAGGCTCCGGTTGCCTCTCCTCACCTCTTTCCACTTCTTTCCAGGGTGTGCTGCTCACTTCCCTGCCTCAGGRCCGCCTCTCCCTCTGGTGCGGGGCCTTATGCTTTCTCACAGGTGTCTGTCTCAGCAGCAGCTCAGGGCTTGCTGTCCCCCTCGGTGGGTTTGGCCAGCAGCCTTGAAGGTGCCAGCCGAGCACAGAGCCACCAGCCYGCAGCTCCGGGTCAGCAATAACATCCCATGACAGGAGTCCTCAGTGACTTTCTCCGTGGATWGTTCCCTCCTAAGGCAGCGCAGGTATTTAAGAGCATGGGGCTGAGTCTCGACATCTGAGATACCTCCACCTTTCAGCATCTCAAGGCAGAAGCAGGACAGTGTTTTCTCAGTCCGTGCCCACAACAGCTGTGAGAGCGTCTCACCGAAAACATTTTCACCCCTTGAAGATGAAATGAAATCCAAATGGCTGTACTCTTCATCCGTCTCTTAGCATCAGCCCCCTCTAGACCAAAAGTGACCAGCAAATGCCAGCGTGGGGCTTTCTGTCCTCAGCTGCAGGCGCCTGTGCCCGGGAGGTGGCGACAGTCCCCTTCCCACACCGCACACCCCACACCATACACCGCACACCCCACACCGCACACCCCACACCATACACCGCACACCCCACACC
>JASVER010000053.1:1222988-1320568 GCA_030449065.1 Oceanodroma leucorhoa
GTGCCTGAAGACCCGCAGGCGCCTGAGGGTCAGGAAATAAAGTGCCCCTCCGGTGTGCAGCACAGAGGGGAGCCATGCCCGAGACATGTGCATCTGAATAAAAGTGCTTTAGGTTGTTATAACTTATTTTTCTTCTCCTATAGGAATAACCTATGCCTGTACAACAGCACTTMTTATGGCATAGTTTAAAGAGCATAACTTTCGGATGAAAGCAATTCCCTAGGCACTTCAGCCAGATCCCAAAAAATCCCATTTAAATGCCTGCCCACCATTCATTTCRACTCTGAAATATGTCTGAGGATCCCCAGATTCTAAAAGGAGAGTCCCGCTGAAGACCATCCTCAGAAATCTGGTCCTGAAAGCAGGACTTAAATATTTGAACCATTTAAACACTCAGTTGTGTTAGAGCTGGTATAGATAATTTTGAAAATAACATTTACCTTTTTAAAAAAATGTAGCTTACAAATACAAGAAACAGAATAGGCACAGTCATATGAACACATACTGTTATGGCACATATGATAAGAAGAAAAGTTTAAACACCACTATTTAATGAATAGTGGGTTAGAAGTCCTGCCAACAGACTCTTMATATTATTATTATTATTAATAATAATAACTACCATTAGTTATTAGCTCACATATGGCACACTGCAGGCAGAGCCATACACCAGTTTACGCAYTGGTTATGCTTCCTATGCTTGTGTTGTATGGTATTGTATTTTGTGGTTTGTATTTGGACGCTTTCTATCCAGATAAGCTTTCTTTCTGAATATTGGCCCAAAACATAACGCTTGGAAGAATTTATYTGATCCTCTATTTCTACTGATTGATAGACAAGGCGCTGTTCATCAGATCATCAAATATCGCTGTTTCTCATCATGTGCTTGCCATATCCCAGTTTCTCCTCTCCATCTTTCGCAGAAGTCTGCATGCACACTTCCGCTTTGGTTTCTCTTTATTTTGATTGCCCATTTTTTAGGTTTAAGCTTTGTTCTCACTTGTGGTTTTAACCACGTTGGCAATAGCAGAACCGACAGTCCCAGAGGTACAAGTCTAACAGAAATGCTGAGCCAATCCAATAATTTGCAGCCGCTGAAAGGATTAGTGCGGCTCCCTCTCCGGGTGTGTACTCCTGCAGCCTCATCCGCTCCAGGTCTCGTGCTCACCTGACCCTGCCGGGAGCTGATTCAGCTCACTGGGTGGACAGAAAGTAACAAAGAGCAAAGTGAATATTTTTTCACCACTTTAGCAATCTGAAAGTGTCTCAGGGAGGTGCCGGGTCAGGCCCAGGCAGAGGGAGAGGAGCAGGATCAGGTGGCTGCGCCTCGGAGAGGGCAGGAGAGAGCAGCACTGTCCTTTTTGGCAGGAGTAAGCTGTGTGCGAGACTGGCTCAGGCAGCTCATCTAGCCTTGTCCTCAGTACAGCTCGTAGTTGTAAATAACAGAATTAATACTCAGTACTGTTGGCTGCTACTCTTTTATATTTCCTCAGGCAGCAAAGGCTGGGAAATTTTTGGTTTTGTTTCACTCCAGACAGATCAGCATAATCACACCCCGCAACAGTGAAACCCCAGAGAATATGTTGTCCTGCTTTGCTGATATAACCCAGCTAAGCAGGGGACACCCCAGCATCCACTCACAAGCTTTCTCATAATTTCTCATGTGTTTTTTTGTAACTGAGTCAAATGAGAAGACCGTAAGCCAGCTCTGGGAACCCAACCTGCCCTGGTCCCGCAGGTGGCTGGCTCCTGGTGTCTGAAGGCCAGGATTTCCAACCCTTCCTGCTCCCCCAGCAGCTGCAAAGTCGGAATTAAAACGGAGGAAACCAGCACTTTGCTTATCAGACTTTAAAATCTGATTGTTCACGAACTACCTGCAATGAAATACTTTACTGCGCTGGAAAACTGGTGTTTCCTAAGGTATTAGTCATCACAGCTGTCATTAATCCTTTTGGTTAGCAGTGGGCTTTTAAAATCTAATTCCAGGGCAGCATATAGCGGTTCCTAGATTAAAGACTTGTACAATTTTTGGTCACCAGCTTCAATGCCTTGAAGTAAAGCTGCTTTGCCTTCTAGAGTTGTTCAGCCTTGTGTTACACCCTCGAATGGAGGGCCCAAAAAGACTAAGTGATTTCTAATAGCAACAGAGCAAGTATGCTTTGAGTGTAAACATTTTAGCCCTGCATTTTGAAGCTAAGTGCTTTAGTCAATGAATGTGATCTCTGTCTAGTGATTGCTTCTCATCCGTCTCAAGCCGCCCTGCCTCTGTTAGCTCTCCACCTGGTCCTTGAATCATGGGCCAAAATCTGAATTTTAAGAAAAGAGAAAGCAAAATAAAGCGGCAATTAACTTACAACATGAGGATATAGGTACGCTGATAGCCAGAATGATCCAGGCAATGTCCATCTTGCTGAGACAGATGGTTGCTCTGTGCTGGGGTTTGTCCCCCTCGGTGACATGGGAGATGTTTCCTTGCACCCCGGGTTTCCAGGTCCCGGCAGGAACCAGTCTGTTTAGGAAGTTCCCGGTGGCGGTGGAGCCAGCTGTGGAAATGGAGCTGGACAACCTCGTGGCAGGCGCTGCGGACAGAGCACTGCCCAGCAAGGTCGCGTTAGTCACCGCGCCGTGCTGCGTTGGAGCGGGTCCCTTGGGGTCTCCCGCTGCCGGGGAGGAGACGCTGACATCAAAACTGGTCTGAACCGAGTGACCCGCTGCTGCTGTTGCAGATCCAGGGCCAGCAAACAGAGGGACATTTGTACTGAGATTCAAGGTCACCCAAGAGTTATTTTTGCTCAGCATATCCCATACGCCGTAGCGGGTGGGTTTAAAAGGCACCGACACTGCTTCAGGATCAGTTGATGGTCCAGCAGTTGTGGTGGCAAAATCTGCCTCCTGCACCACTAGCTTGGCCCCGTCCCCTCGCTCTGCTTCCCTAAGGCTTCCCGAGGCGTTGCGGTGGGGAGAAGGGTCTGAGTGTGTAGTTCTTGCCAGCCCCGTGCCATTAGGATCGCTGGACGCTGCGGTCTGGGACTGAAAYGGGTGGTCTGTGAAAGGGCTCCTCAGGGTAGGGAAGGGGGAGTGCAGGGTCGTCTTTAGGTAAGGCTCTGAGGACTCTGTGAAGTTGCCTTTGAAAACCTGGAATATTTTCCCCTTGGGGCGAGTCTGTCCCGAGTACAAAGCACTCTGGTTGTACAAATGATACGTTTCCTTTTYGCCGACGCGAGGGCCGCTCGCTTGCTTTTGCCCGGTGGAAGGGGCTTTCTCCGCCAGGCTGACGGGGTGGGGAATGGCGCGAGCGGACGTGGGAAGGGGCTCTGCCGCGTGGCGGTCTTTGTGGCGAGGTGTTGTTCCCATGGCTGTGATAGTGGTAGTGTCCATTGGGAAGCCCTGAGAGGAGGAGACAGTGGGAGACAGTACCTGAACAGAAAACACCAGCTCTTCTGTCAGTGCCAAGATCAGTAAAACACCTGGAGGAAAAAACACAGAGAGAGGGTGAGACACCAGGGAGGGACCAGCGGGCAGGGAACGGCACGGCTTGTGCGTCTGGCAGGAAGGAACACCTCCCATGTTCTGCAGAAGGACAGAAGAGTTAGCATCCTACTTTGTCAGCTTCTCTGGCAAAGTAGGAAGACAAAGGAAAATCCGCAGGGGCTGCAGTGGCCCCATGGCCATGGGAGCGGCGAGGTGGGAATGGGAAGGTTGCAGGGAATCTCTGCGGCAAAGGGACAGAGGAGCTTGCTGTATGGACTCAGGAGAGTGCTTTAAAGCACCACCTAAAGTGCCATAGGCGGGTGATTTCCCTGTAGAAGCCACAAAGCATCCTACTCTTTCGGGGTAGAAAGAAAAAACGCTTTCATTTTTGTTTTGGTCAGGAGGCCTCCAGCTGAATGTCTGCATCATGATRGGGAACCTTAGTCCGCTCATTCTTTTGGCTGCAAAATCCTAAATTTGGCTGCCTCCAGTCTTGGATGCCATTAAGCAATCTGGTTTTTGAGAGAGCAGCTGCTTAGCCCTTGCCGAAAATTAGGTCAAGAAGGGATGTCTGATGAGAGGGCTTCCTGGGTTATATATGCCGTCCTTTACTTAGCAACTTCGGAAAATCTAGTCACTTATTTTAGAGTATGAGATGTAGAAAATCTCCAAATGTTAAAAATGAACAAGAAAACATAGCTATCACAGCCATTTTAAAAAGCCACGTGATTATTAGGGGTCTGACTCAATCTAACACAACTGCCTTTCGCACCTATATACAAGCGTTCGGTTGTAACCTGTTCTCTGCTCACATGTGCTGTGGGATTGGATTGTGTGAAATTTGCCTCCCACCACCCTCTGTAGTGCACATCATTTCACGAGGTGCCAGATTCACACYGCTGGGAACATCTATTCTTCCATTTACTCCTAGTCCAGATAATGGACGTGGGCAGCTGCAGTAGCACAAGCCTCCCCGGGATGCAGGGCTAATACACCATGAGTTAGCGTGACCTGCAGGGACCACATCAATCACACGTTGCCATTTCCATGTGTTGAAGCTGTCGAGTGTAATGTGGATCTCTGCCCACTAGGAAGCACACGGAATAAATCCATTTTGCACAGCCCACTGAGCATCATCAGATGGCACCATTAGCACCGTGCTAGTGTGAATTTCAAGCAGCGGTGTCAAGGTGAAAAATGTTGTCACAATCTTAACAAATCAGGGAGACGAGTTCGTCAAAGCTGCAGGACTCCAAACTGGGTAATGATCACCTTCCAGCCAAGACTGTGGAGTACCTTCCTGCCCCCTTCTCCACCCTTCCCAGGCTTGCCAGCTTTCTCCGTGAGTGTTACGCCATTTAGTTCTACCCCACTTGGGAATATCTGTTATGGGCACCAGCAGAAAAGGAAGACAGAGACTTGGGAAAATGAAAGAAGATCTCTGATTAGGTGTCCACTGGGCCCTAGAGCTCTGTTGCACGTTGGACAGATGCAAATTCCATGAAATGTGTTTATTCTGAATCCTGGGCATCATTCACACCCATTGGCAAGCAGTGCAATACACGTAGCAAAAACTCACCAGAGGAGCAGTACCTATTCCTCTTACCCAGTTAAATGCTCTACTTTGATCACTAGCCATCGTTTCTGAATCAGAACAGCACAGAGCTCTGCAACCAACAAAATTCACCTCAACTTGCCCCCAGCAGCCTCCTGTTACTTCACAGAGCATCCAGAAGATGAAAACACTGACTGGATAACATAGTGAGAGCCGACTGATTACAAGCAATGTGTCTTCCACTGCCTGATGCTAAAATTAGCTCATATTTTTTTTTATTTCTGAAATAAAGATCTCTGCCAAATAAACCATTGTCTGGGATACTGCTTCCCAGTTCCTAGCCAGCCGCAGACAATATGCTCTTAGCAGAACACCTAGTCAAAAAAAAAAAMCATATTCTGTACACTGAGATGCAACCAGGAGAGCAGATCGTGCTATACTTGTGGAGCATCACTCTTGAAATGAAAGGCAGCAGTTATCTTCACTTTTTTGGCAGCACTTATTCTGAGGTCAAGGTCAAAGCAGATATTCTAGTGTCCATATGGCTAATATTCCATGCCAAGACAAGTTGCTGCCACAGAACAAATTCAAAGAGGAAAGGATGATGATTTATTTTGGATTTGGTGTGTGGAGATAATGTTTCAGGAAACTTTAGGCCTGCTGTTCTGAGCACACAAGGTGAAGTGCATTGGCAGATCTTATGAGATACTAGATTATAATGATTGCAATGCCTGCTAAAATTTTTGGATGTTCTTTGTGTAACTGCTTCCTCTCACACCTCACGTGCAGAAAAACATCTCTATTGGGTTAATGTTTTTCTCCAGGATATTCCTTAAGGAATAAGGAAGTTGTCAGCTTTTCTGCATATTGTGCCCTGGGGTTAGAAACCCTGATCTTCGGCTAAAACCCTACCTAACATCCATCTCCACTTCTTGAAATACTGATAAATCAGAAGCTTGCAGCTATAAAGATTTATAATCTCTCTGGGGCAGTCTGTTGTGGTAGCAGGTCACCACACATCAGGCACGGGAAGCCAGATGCATTTAGCTAGTACCTTTAGGTGGCTTGTAAAGTATGAATAATTATTCAAAGGAAATGCTACATCAGAAGTAATTTATCTGACAGTAAACAATAACCCCCATGACATTTGGCTGTCTCAGACTGTGGCAGTCAGGTTTTGCTCATCTGCTAGACTCCCTTTAGCAGCCTCTGCAGAGCCACCGTGGCCCCATAAGCTACAGCTTCTTAGGACTTTTTTTTACTGGTTGAATGGACCACAGTAACTCCTACAGTGACAACCAGAGCTAGTCTGTGCCCCTAACTACTGAAAAAATATTCAGCTTAGTAGATAATTGTGAAATAGCCAGTGCTGTATATTTAGGGAGAACCAGCTGATAATAAGGACTTCACAGTGGGCTTTGCTGACCCTTTTAAGTAGAATTAATTGGTTTTATAATTGATCAACAGCCAACTGGAAAGCAAAAATAAAGCTGGAATCGGTATTTTCAGACGCTCTGCATCATCACCTATGCATGCTCTGGCTGGATTTGCGGTGACCTGATTGCCCAAAGCTCCTGCTTACTTTTCTATCACTTGAGGATATGCAATGTCTTACAAAGCGGGACTCTTATTGAGGTCCCTGATATTAGACTGCCCTGTTTGGCAACTTTGGCTTAGGCCTAGGAAAATGATACTCCAAATTTCTCTACAAAGGCGCAGGAGGCATTTGTCACAGAAAGGGACTTAACCAACCCCTTCAAATTTCTTCCCTTCCCAAAGTGTCTCTGCTTCACAAATACACAAGCACTGAGAAAAGGGCCATGGTAGGTACACCACCAGTCATCCCCCGGTGCCTCAGTTTACCCTCAATCAGACTATCACTGAAAGGAAACCTTCTGTTTGCTATCAACTTGTCATGGCCACAGTTTTGATATCCCAGGTGAGACGGTATATAGCAGACACTCTTGGTCAGTTCAAAGCGCAGTCCTGCAGCTCTTTGCCAAAATCCTTCAGTTTTGGCTGCCTAAGACTCTTAGGACTGATCTTACTTAGAGCRTGAGCCCTTTGGGGTAAGGACTGGCAGTCCTTACTACCTGCTGGCATAATGGTAATACAGACTGATGTAAGCACATTATARCAAATAATAATAATTAATTGTATTTTCAAAGGTCAGTTCACACCATCAAGTTTTTTCATAAGGGGCCATTTCTAAGGTATAGGAGTTCATGCTCAGAAGGGGTCAAACTTTGGCTTTTAAATGCTGTGTGTCAAATTCCCACTTCTGGAGTCTAATTTTATGACTACATTAAAACCATTGAACCCTAATGAGAAGGCTGATTGACCTGACGTCTCTGTGGTGTGAACTGTGTCATCCTGTGGTCTTGCATAGTGCACCAAGAAGGGAATATTAAGTACAAAATGAATTAACTCAAGGATGAAGCACAGCAGAGTGACAGCAGAGTGTACACGGAGGGTGCCGATGTGCATTTAGCCATAAATACTCCTTCCTGACAACATGGTGCAATGGTTCAAATCTCAACAGGATCTCCCTGCAGTGCTTCTTCCCATCGTACACTCACACRAGGAGTCCAGAAATGGTGTATACAGTTGTGTACGTGAAGAAAATGAAGGAGCTCCTTTACAGCAATGTTTTAAAAGACTGCAGTTGATGTCCTCAGTGRGTCTCAGAAAAGTCAGGGGTTAGGAACATTTTGCTTTCCCAGACTATGAAATCCGCAGGGTCCTACCGTTTGGGAACTTCCTYGTGACCCTTTTATTTGCACGCAGGAGGCAGAACTGCCTCCCTCCAAACCAGAAAACCAAAGTGATTCGGGCCCCAGCAGCTGACGTTCTTTGACTGTTTTATCTCAGGACCTCGGGAGCCCCCGCTAGGAGCCAGTGTCCTGGCATAAGACCACAATAAAAGGCTTCATTTAGGAGTTAGTACCGCCTGGTGCTGCACGGGACACTTCGTGGGCACTTCGAGAACAGGCTTTTTGCATGACGTGGCAGAGCAGGCGTGCGGCTGTCGAGTCAGCTCACGCGTTCAGCCCCCCCGGGGCACCCCCTTTAAACAACACAAACTTACGTAACTTCTGTTCTAAAGCCTGTGGAAAGGTTCCCAATGACTTTAGCGGGCTTTGGACCAAGTCCTAATTGCCAGAGATACAGTGGAAACTTCTGAGCTGCACATTCACATTTTCTACAGCAAATGAGTATGCACAACGAGCTCAGTCTGGCGTTTGACCCCTTCTGGCCTCTGCTACCTCGGACCTTGCAGTAAGACAAACAGCCACCTGAGCAGTACTCGGCAAACATTTTTGCTCTAGGAAGTCAGGAAGAGCTTTTTGTGCAGAGACCTACTGCCGGACTCATTATTTCAGACTGCCGTGGGCCAGGGAAGCAAAGGGAGCCAACCTACAAAGGACCCATTATCTACAGACCCAGGGCTTGGGTGCACACGGGCAGCGTACGGGCTGCTGAAGCCTCTCCGTCCTTCTAACAGTCTTCACTTACTAATAGCGAGAGAAGGTTGTGCAAAACCCGTTCAAAGCGACRGCAATGTTTGTTATTGTTGTAAAGAAAGCTTTCTTCATGACACTGTTAACTTCTCATGTGTCTCTCAGCAAGCCTTAAATGTTACAGGGAGCAAAATGAATCTTTTATAGATGGAAACCGCGTAGACCGTATATATTATTACTTTTGTTATGGTCATTTTTGTTATGGTTATTTCTTTGTAATCTGTCAAAGCAATATGATTTTCACTCACAATAAAGCAGCCTTTGAACAAACAAAGAGTTAAGCAAATTTCATCTCCATGATTGGTGGCAGAACTGAGGGAAGAAAAAGTAGGTTACTCTGCATAGAAAATTTCTCTTCCCTGCCTGGCTATCAGTGGCTGTCATGCCAGAACTCCCAGATATTAACTTACAAGTTATTGCCTGTTTTCCCTTGTAAGTATTAGACAGGGTGATCAACCCAAACTTCAATACACAGGGTATTTGGTAAAATGCAGGGAATGAGACACACAGACTAACAGCTCTATTTACAGTAACATAAAACAGCATCAGSAGAAGCTCTGGAAATCACATGTACAAACACAAATTAAGCAGCACTCGCTGACACTCCCTGTGCGACAACAGTAACAGTAGCTACAGTTTTCATGTGGCAAGACATCCCAGTCCTTTAATGATATAAAAACACTGCAGAACACTATTRCTGCCTCTAAGATGCACTTCCATCACAGACTTTGAGAGGGTGAGCCTGTRAATCAAAATTCATTTCTGATCCTCCAGGGAGTGAAACAATGGGTGATACAAATAGGACGGTGTCGGGTAGTCACAGAGCAGGCAGCTCCCAATTCATTCTCACACTGCACTAGAGACTCACAGATACTATGGGAATAGGTGCTTTAGAAATGCTTCAGACCCCCTATTCAGCTAAATATACACAGACATCTGAGCTGTTGAACCTTGTGAAAAGGCTTACTGACAAACTAGGACAACAGTAATTACTGAGAGGAGGGTAATAAAAAGAAAGAGCCTGACACTAGCTGCTTGTTCGAGGTAATCACTTACCTGAAAATATCATTTGGACTTGTCAGCAGACATCCTCACCTGCTCACATCACACAGATTTGGAAGCTTCATCCCTCAGTAGAAAAAGGAAAAATACATCTTCTCCCTAACGAGGCAGCTGCACACAGGAGTTGCTGTTATTGTTGGAACTGGTTTGGAGGAATGAGGACAGAGACAGCCCAGGCAGGCGTGTCTTGCAGGGCTGTGCAGCGAGAGGGCTCGCTCCTTTATGGAGTACCTTTGCAACTGCAAGGCAAGATTACTTACTGAGCCAGTCCCCCTCTCTGCCAGCAGATCGAAGGGCTGCTTGGTATTCCAGCTTGGTTTCCCATCAAGTCCAGATACAGTTTGTCTGACACGGGTCTATTCAGATGCCAGAGGATTGCTGGCAGTTCTCGTTTTCTGGGAACAAAACAGCAACAAGCACCCCAGCTGCACGTCCTTAGGAGGCTGTTCAGTCCCTGCTTCAAGGCAGAGTGCCCTCCCTCCAGCGCAGCGTTTAGCTTTTTGTGTGTGGATGGATTTTACAGATCTACCTCACCAGACTTTCCACTTCATTCAATTATCTCTAATGATATTAATATTCCTGTCAGAGGAAAATATGGGGAATGAAATAGCGATCATCATCTCTCCTTTTCCTTCCCTGGCTTCGAAATGCATGTTCTGTATTTTATTCCTTCACTCCTCAGCGGTGAATGGGCAATTTCTACTTTGTAACCATAAAGAAGTCCACAGATTCTGTGATTCCTAAAGCCATAATCCTGCCTCCCTTCTCCCATTTCTTCTTCCTTCTGTTTCTCTCTCTCTGGCACAGCTGGGTGTCTAGAAGAACACACTGCTCGAAGAGCACAAAAATGTGCCCCATGCAGCCAACTACCAATCCCTCAAAAGGCACGGGGAAATGGTAAGGGAGCAACAAGTTGCGGGCTTCTTGAGAGCAGTGTAGGAATCCCCCAGGAGTCAGGGGGCAATCCCCACTACTCAGTCTTTGATTCAGAGTCCCTGTGGTATCCAGGGGTGCTACGACAGCCCGAGCAGCTTGTTATATGGGGTCCTCACAAAATTCATTCCTAGTATTTTGCTAGAGAGGAAAGCCAGTTCCTTCTTCTCTCATATCATACCAGGTGAGAAGATCCTCCTTTTTTCAGGCCTTGGATACAAGCATGTTGCAGCCAGACTTCTTTTTTGACCCTACGGCCAAGTCAGAAAGGAATGATGCTGTGACGACAGGTTTGAGATTCGGCAGCACTAGCAACTACTGGGCCTCCGACAGTGACCCCAGTGCTGATTTTTGGGGACTGAAGTCCCTATCAGGAAGCGTCATATGGCAGGTGTCAATATGATAGGTGCATATATTATATCACAAGTATATTTTACCCGTAGTTACACAAACTCTGTTTTCACAGCCGTGATCATTTCATGGAGGACATGGAAAGACAGAGTACAAATAATAATCTTAGATCTGCTTTGCATTTTTGTGCTCTCTTGCTGATGCTCCTTTTCTCCCTGCCATTTGCAGTTCATTTTTCACCCTTACTGTTTCCAGTCTGAAGGTTTTTCTAAATAAAGATATCTAGTGCATTATAAAAAAAAAAATGGTCCTTACAAATATCAGCTTGTTTAGCAGTTTCTAGAACTCAGGGCTGATTAAGAGCTTGCTGCTGAAACAATGATTTAGCACAAAGCTGCAGCTGGCGTAACAAGAGAACCATGCCACGTATTTTAACCTTTGCTGGAGGATTCACCACATCTGTAAGTAGTAACTCACCACAGATTTCTTCTCTGTGTGCTGCCATGGATGGAAACATATGGCTCAAAACTGCAAAGACCATAGTTTGAAATTTCAGATGAAAACTCTTCATAAGGACAGAGGCTCTGTGCATTCCCTTGTCCAAAAACACATGGAACAAACCAAAAATAATTTTAAAAGCACATGAGCGTTCCTTGGTCTGACAGCACACAAAGCTTGTCCAGCCCCAGCTTTGCAAATGCACATCCCTTCCTTTCCCAGCCTTTACTTGGCAGCAGTTTTTGTTGGCAGGATGCTGTTGCCAAGGGAGACAGAAAGGATGTGCAGCTGGCTTTTCTTTTACCTGCACTTAGTGCTGCTGATCCTATTTATGTTACTGCAGAACCTTTGGCTTCTAAGAGACCTACCATCAATGTCACCAGACCTTTTGAAGAGTTTTGACAATGACACAAATAGCTGTGGCCTCTGATGGAAAGCTTAAAATAGGATCTTGCCAAAGAGAGGATGTAGTTGGTGTCATAGATGCTGACTCAAGYGGGGGTATCCATTTCACAAGCAGCAATAAGAAGGGGGAAAGGAGGATTCAAAGCCATCTTAAAAAGGTTTCTGACAACTCCCCAAAACAGCGAGTAACTTCAGATATGTAAAAGTTACATGCTTAGTCTAAGGTAGCCATGGCTCTGGCAGGCAATTCACCCCATCCACAGGTTGACTAGTACCCCAGAGAGGCTCCTCTCTTGTCATTACCGAAAGAGGTCACATAGAGGATGATGAGCTTTAAGTAGGTGTCCAGCTTTCAGGTGATGAAAATTAGGTGCGATGAATCCCACCTCGTATCCCTCTATATATTTAGATGGTATCATAATAAAGCAAACCGAGAATTTGTGTAGTACAATAAAGGGATAAATAAAAGTGATGTTTGAAAAGGTGAAATGTAGTCTCTGTATTGCGATACTTTCCAGGAGAGGAAATCATGCTGCTTTGGACATTCAGAACCAGTTTCTACTGAACACCAAACAACAAGCCTTAGAGAGCAACACTTCATTGGCGTGAAGAGTCAACTAGCACAGGGCCTGGCAGCCTTTCCATGGTAATGCATTAGGAAGCATTTTTCTTTCCCATATTAGAGGGTAAGTGGGCAAGCACTAATTCAGCTGAAACTCAGAGCTGCTGCCTCTCAAAGAAACAGCATGCTACCGATCAGCTGCGCCTGACCCCTGCAAGTCAAGACGTCTGGTGCCTGCTGAGCTGGAAAGTGGCAGGTAGCATGAGGAAGTAGGAGCCACTTCTTCATGCGTAAGCCTTTTTCCAAAAATTCACAGCTCCTAGACCTGCTGCATTCCTTTCAAAATCCTCCCACTTGCAGTTGGAGGTAACCAAGTCAGAGGCTTTTGATTCCAGCACCAGATGATATGTCTTTCCCAAACTTAATTTCTTCAAGACTAAGTCTCCAGCTCTAAGTAATTTACACCAACTTACCTATCAATCAAAGACTCTTATTCTAGACTCAGGATACCTCTTCATTACAGCACACTCAGTTTTAGCTTGTCTTTTCCACGGAAACATTTATAGGAACAGGTTGTCTATCCCTCTGTCTGTCTTTCCCAGTAACGTCTGATCCGTGGCTGATTTCAAATATTGTAACACATTGTGTGACAACTGGCGAGGAGGCAGAGCAGAGTGCCCTACTCATGGATCCCTCTGCTTCGATAATGCAGACCTTTTTTTCTCTACTTGCAAAACCTGTGCTTAAACTCTCCAGCTGCAGGTAGAGAAATGTTGATGCTGTAGCCAGAGGGATGTTGTAGTTATGCACCGGCTGACTAACTTCTACAAACCCTGAAGGTATTTCAGTCATTTCATCTGTTCACTGAAAGTAATTTGGATGATTTATTACTTATGCCCCCTTCAAACACATTATTACCTCCAAGTGCCTGGTTATCCTTGTGCTTGATCTCCAATGAGAGCTTGTAATGAGGAGCTTGCACTGATTTGTTATGTGAGCAGGTAAGACATGATTAGAAAATAACTATTATATTTACCTGCAGGAAAGATTTACTCTGATTTTTTGACCATTGCCCAGTTGAAGGAAAAGGGACACTGTGCCTCAGAGCGTGTAAATGGCAGGGGGCTTGTGCAGTTATTCACTGTCTCAGTTTATCATCTGGGCAAGTGAGAACCAAGCCAGGTCAGGATCAAGGGAGTCAGCATTTCCAGTATGGGGTACTGGCTACTAGTTTGGGGGTACAAAGGGTCAGATTTGAAAGGGAGTAATTCCCAAGGTGGACTTGGGCTATAAAAGGCAGTGAGAGTTTCCACGTCCAGATTTTCTCCTGTGAGCACAGCCCGAGGATGTAAGGTTACACATAAATCAGCCAGAAAGGCTGTAACGTGCTGCTTTTACTATCTGCTGGATTATACAGGGCTAGCAAATCCTCTGGAGTGGATGCAAGGTTGCTAGGGAAAGAAGTGAGCTGTTACTTTTCATTTCTGTTCTTCCTTCCTACAGACTAGCGACAGCTTTCTTTTGGCTTCTGGAACAAAAGTTTGTATTGCCTCTTAGCTGTCTTGAGTTGTCCCTGGCTTCAGCTAAGGCTGATATCAGAATAACCTGGATGTTCATCATGGCCCAGCCGCACGGAGCCACATGGGTGCTCCGCGAGCTGTTCTTCAAGGAGGTCTGCTGGTGGCCCGGGGGGGTCAGCGAAGCCCCTCCACAGGCTGCAAAAAATTGAGGTGCATGCCTGAAAGTCTAGAGTGTCAGGGGTGCATGTTGCATTAGGACATACAAAGATAAAAGGGAAAGATCAAATTCCCTTCTTGAAAATATCAGCTGCTCACTGCAGAGATGAAGAAAGGGTTTTGTGCTCCATTAGGTGAATTGCAAGATTGCACAGGTATTGAGATATGGATTTTTTGCCATCCTTTGAAGCTGGGTATTGGTCTGGAAGGAACAATGGTCCAACTTGGTGTAGTAAATCACCTGTTCTTATAAGTAAGGTCACAGCAGTAGCCAAATATAATTTCTGCTAATGAGAGCAGGACTCTGCTGCTTATATTTCATTCAGTGTTATTGCTCCTGAATTAGATTCAAGAGGTGGAGATATGCAGTATCACACACAAAGAACGTAAGGGTGAGATGACATGGTGATACAGCGTACTTGATTAGTCAGGGGATCAGTAATTCAAGTGGAAATACATAYGAAGTTAGGAAGAGGATGTCACTTTATAAAAATATGCTCTATCAACTCTGCAGTTCATTCACTTCTGCAATTCATATTTCCTATTCAGCATGAATGCAGTTACACAAAAAAGTAAAATGTTTCACCTTTCTGTGTGGATGGTCTCTTTTTACATGCACATTTGCATTTTTTAAAAATAATTCCACTACCAATATGTGTGTGCTACTTCAGAATGTTATTTTGAACATGTGTTGGTCTTGTCTTTTCGTAGGAACACATTGCATATCCGAAACATCATTTACATTCAAAGGTTTAAGTGCTCATAGTGGACTCAAGCCATTAGAGTTTCACCCTGCCTTAAACATGACAGGCCGGCACTGCCATATGCGCTTCTTTGCACCACCAACATAGAATCACTGTTTGGAATAACAGTAATAATAATCACCATAACCACTATYGCAGCATTATTCGCACAGGACTTTACAAGTAAAATATTTTATTTGTCTCTCCTTTCTGGTTAAACCTGCCTCTATTTATATTCAGGAGAGAATCTACTTTACCCATTCCTGAAATGTCATCACCTCCACACTTTATTTTGGAAGGAAATTGGACTGACAACCCTAACAACTTCTGATTATTCACAGAACAGCCCTTGTGAAGAGATTAAATGTACCAGCTTTTCCATGTTGCCCTGTCAGCACACAGCCCTTCAGGGATCTTCTCTTGATGTGAAAGTTAGCTCAGTTAGTTCATTCATCCTTGACTTCTGTTTCGTTAATACTGGTTATGTTGGTGATATGACATGGACAGCTTCTCTCTCTCCTTCCCCCTCCAGCAACTACACTGGGAGCCTCATTTTATTTCAGTCAGGCTATTACATAGTTCCCAAAGCACGGCACTTACTCTTCAGCTCCTGCTGATGGGGGCTGGAGCCAGGAGGCAGACCGGAGCGCGGCTGTTCTCCTACCTCTCCCCTGCTCCACCTCCCCTCCAGGAGCAGAGCGGCTGGGCAATGCTGCACAGCAACCTCGGACGGCTACCGAAAGCACCAAGTGCTCAGACACCTCTGCCTTCACGGTAAACGCGCAGCCTGGGTGTCCCGTGTTGAGAAAGCATCGCAGGAGCAAAGTCCTGAGGTGCTTGTCCCAAGGCTTTGCTGTGTGATATGTCTCTAGCCCTGTGATCCGACTGCTCTGCTCTTGAAGGCTATCGATTTTTTTCTGGTGGAAGTGCAGAAATGCCAGCCATATAATGGGAACATTCGATTTTTGGTAGTTTCAGTGCCTACCTCAATGGTAGCACCTGGCTTCACTGCACTGCCCTTAATACGTGTGACTGCCTGGGTCCCAGGGAGGGCTTGAGATTTCCTGACGCATCGGCAACAAACTTCAAACACAGCTGTGGGCCGTTTCCTCAGAAACGATGCAAGTGCAAACGTACCCAGTGGTGCATTTGGAAAGACAAATTCATCTCTGAAATAGCTAATAACATGTTTTTACTGCTTACACTGCTCTGATCCAGGCTTTCCTTGGTCTGGACTTAATTTATTAATATACAAAACATAACCTTGAAACTAGGGCGCAGCAGAGTTAATGACAAACGAAGAACTTTGTGTTCAAGCACTTTGAATGAACTACAATTAAACATCCCTCTGGGTCCTCAACAGACAGATGCTGGAAGAGCTGTGTGGCAGTCAGATGTTACAATCCCATGAAATGCAATGATAATACTGACATAAGTGTCTTGTTGTCACACTTTTGCCTTATTACATTTTCCCTTTCCTCTCTCTCTCTTTTTAAGCATTCTCAGCTGTCATTATACCCGAGCAGTAAAATTATTCCCACAGTAAAGTGCAATATTGGAAAGCAATTCTGTTTGGAGACAGAGCTCTAAATGTGGCATATCAGCGTTAAAGCTGCACGCGTACATTAGTCTTTGCATTAACATTAACTACCACAGCTAAGAGAATATATTAGCAACAGCCTTAGTAAAGGTCAGGACACCGAGAAGAAAGAATATCAAGAAGCATTATACGAAGGACATAATTTTCAGATAAAGTGCTGAGTTTCAGGCCCATTCAATGTGARTTGAAAGGACTGGATGGAAATAAATAACGGAAGGCTTGCTTGAGGGACCAATTCCAGGACMATTGATAGCAGTGTCAGGAAAAGTCCAGTGGGACATATGGTGGCTTCTGCTGCACCAGTGTAAATCCAGGACAACTCCTCTGCAATTAGTAAGATTATTCAGCGTACAAATGACTTTGAGAAACGCGAAAGGAACCAGCAGAAGTAAAACACAGTTGGGAGCTGAAGACCAATAACCAAATGAGAAGTAAGAAATAATCTGAAAATTAATGGCAATTAAAAACTGGAAGGAGTAGTCAAAGGAGTGGAGAGGCTCATCTTTTGTTCTCTTCAAATCTGGGTGCTGGGTGAGCCACCTGAAGCCATCATGACAGCTGAGCACAACCGCTGCTTGGGTGCTTAATTCCCCCCTTTACCTAGTTTGTTGGAAATCAGTGTTTCAATCAAATAGGAGATTTATATAAAACTCAAGTACTTGCGTACCAAAGATGTGGAAAACAGCTGCGTGGCCCAAGATTATTCACAAACAGTAACTCGCATATAGTAGCTAGAAAAGTTATCTGGCATGAACAGAGGTCAGTGGCTGAAATGCCTAAGATAACAAGAAATTGTATTTTGATGCAGATTTCTTGTTTTGGGCGCTGCCTCAGCAAGGCGCTGGAGCGAGAGCCGCTTCCATCTGATGTCGGTGGCATCACCCACATGCCAGAAGCGTCACACATGATCAACACCTTACTGAACTGGGACCAGGGTGGGAGCAGGCAGATAAAGCAGAGAGAGCAGCAAAATCAACGTGTACCTCTGCTGTTACAGGCCTAAACCACGGAATATTTTTGAGGTGATGTACAGCATGCAGCTCTTTATGCCGATACATTACTCTCCCATTCTGCTGTGCTTATTTAGTGTATATTTATTCAAAAGTGTCCCTGCTGGGAGCTGCTCCTGCATGCTCATTCACTGTCAATTACATTGCCAGAAACTCAGCAGCACCTACAGCAATGTTTCTATTGCATTACAACTATTTCCTTAAGATGACCTCAGGTCCGAGATATTTATCAGGAGAGAAATAAAACAAAAAGAGGAAAAAATGACACAGCAAGTTTGTAACAATTTCTTTGTGAAGGTGGTGTGATTTGAGCTTGCAAATTACAGGCAAACACTTTTGAAGGTGGTATGATGTGAGCTTGCAAATTACAGGCAAACACTTTGTACTTGCTATGGCAATATAAAGCATCTCTTACTCGGAGCTCCGTGTCAACTTCTGCCTCTGTCTAAATTAATGCTTCCAATTAGTTCTGTTTCATTGCGCATCCATCACAGGAGTTTCACTGTTAGGGCTTCGAACAATACAAATCCATATACTGGTAATTATAAAAAAATACATTTAGCAAGACACAAATGTTTCATATTTATCAGCAGTGCCTTGGGCGCTTTACAGGGTTTTTTCCGACACATTTTTAATTTCTACAGTCAGATTCATCTTTGAGTTTAGTAACTAACTGAAGTCAAAGGCTCTGTAACTCTTTGCACTGGGCTCAGGCTTGGCTACTTCATTTCTTCAGCGTGTCTCTTGCAAAATCATCTAGCTACCATGCATGTGTCCAAGGCAGTAACTGAACTTCCCAGCTACGTGGCACACACCATGTAGGGGGAAAAAAATATCCAGACTTATTCCTTGAAATTACATCATATTACCTAACTTATCCAGTGCTGTTTCCAAACTTTCTCTCTTTTTATATGTAAAATCTTTGGCACACGTTAAAAATGTCTGTGGAATAGCTTAGAAAGGACTGAAAAGATGGCAAAAGGGAAGAATGTACTTAAGGCACCGACCAAAATTATGGCTCCCTAATAAGCCTGTGGTTTTAAGAGACACATAACTGTCACAATAATTATTTAACTGGGCCAGAACTTTTCAGGTTTGGAGTCAGTCCAGATGTGATATTTCCAGAAGACAGGAGGAGAAGGAGCAATGTAAGTCTCAGCCCTGGACCGAAGCGGAGGAAGTGCTCGCCTCTGCTCGCTCACTAGGGTCTCGGGAGCGGCTGGACACAAGCTGGACACTGGAGCAGCCGCTCTTGGCTGAGCATGATTAAAAAGTGAATACGATGACAACAATTCTTAAGAGTTATTTTAAAAATGATCCCTGAAAACAAAAGAAATAATTATTTTTTAAAATGAAACATTATGCGGAATTGTGGGAAAGCAAAACAACTGACACCAAGCTTTAATGTGAGCAGGAGATTTTCACTGATTCTTTATTGCCCAGTCACCTACAGAGTGGCTCTTGAGGCACAGGGAAAGCATGACCTCCCTCAGCAAGACCCTTCTGATATAAGAGAACTGCCTGTGTAGCATTGAGTTATCTTAACAGCTCTATCTTGCTGCCTATCATAGACCTTGATGCGAGTGTGGGACAGGGATGGGGATGAAGGGGAAAGGGTGCAGCTGGAAAGCTCTGCCTCTTGGTTTCTGGGACGGCAGCAAAAGAGACGTGCCCAAGGGCAGGCTGAGTCACTTCGCAGAGAGCTGCTCTGCTTCAATGGGAAATATTTTAAATCTTGCTCCCTTTGTGGCTCCAGAACAACAACGGTCTAGTGAGAAAGAGAGGGCATCACAAGCGCTGGGGCCAGGCATCAGATGCACACAGTATCAGGGTTTTCCTGCTTCCTGCCATGCAGCCCATATGGGGGCCTGGGAGAAAAATCTTGGGGAAATCTTAGCAGGGATGAAACCAGCAGGTTGCTGTAGAAATTATTCTTTAAAATCCTTTAAGTTTTAGTAAAGATTCAGATCTTTTTCTACAACAGGCTAAAACTTGTGCTGTGTGATTCCACAGAGGCTTTTTAACTCTAGAGAGTGTTAACTTTTCCACAAAAGGTGGAGATAAAGAGTCAGCGGATCACAGCACTCCAGCCACATGGATGGATGGATGGATGGATGGATGGATGGATGAATGGGAGAGGTTCACTTGGCTTTTCCTGCAGGAGGACTTGTGGGGTGAGCAGGCCCCACCTAGCCCTTCGTTTTCAATTCCTGGCCCAGGCAACACAAATGCTTGATCATTTGTAGGCACTTTAGAGCAACAGACCAGACCCTCAGCTCATGTGAGTCATCTGGCACTACTGAAACCCAAAAAGCACTGCCAACTTGGAGCCGTCCTGGGGCTGGAAAGCTGCAAGGCCAAGCGCACTCTATTGTTTCATGACATTCTTACAACACAGTTAAAGCCAGCAGTGCAGAGCAACCCCTCCAAAGCTCCAGCCTCATCATGGTGGCACAGTTCATTAACAGGATCATGTCAATGCCTGCTTCTCCCTACACCTCCCTCCTGAGACAGCGCTGTTGAGCTACTAGCCTTAAACAAACACGCTGATTGCAAGGGGGGAGGGGGGGGGGGAACGGGAGGACAGAGGGGGAAGGGAGAAACAGAATAATATTTTTAGATGGTAGGACAAAATAACCAATTGTAATCTCTGTTTAAAAAAAGATGAATCACCCATTCATTCATTCACAGGCATGAATATGATCAAACTCACCCTCCACAGAATAAGAGTTGCTGATGGCAGTTATGCAAATCCATTCCTAGCAGATGCCTGGTGGTGTACATTTACATGTCTTTCTGTGATGTGTGTATGATTATGCTGAAGAGTTGTCTTGTCCAAAGATCACATCTCTGGACTGACAAGCCATCCCTTCTGTGTACCACAGGCACAGGCATGCTATAACAGCAGTTGTGGGGGAATAAGGCTGGGCATATCAGTGTTATTTCTAATTAATATATACATATATACTTCATGTTTATTTTTTGTTCATCTTTTTATCGATAAACAGATTAGAAAAAAATGCAGTCTTTTATAGTTTAGGTCTAGGCTCCTCTCCCAGTAAACACATCAAGGTCTTTCATTTGTTGGCAGTTAGAAAAAACTACTGACGCAGGCTGCCCAAGAAAGACAGTACCACGGATCCGATGGAGCATGCTGGTGGTATGAAGTGTCCACACAACGTAGTCTCCATTGGGAGAGGAGGTATAAATCCAGACTTGCGAGGCTCCTTGTTAGTCTCTATTACAGACCCTGGGCAAAATTTTCTCATATAGAGGCGTCATCTTGACATATGGCAAAATCTCCTACCATGTATGCACAGCATTCAGCTTATGAAGATAAAATCCATTTAAAAGGATGCCTGCTCATGCAAAGTGAAGACACAATCACATTTGCTTAACTCTAAATGTATGTCATGACGACTAAAGCTCAGCTCAGGCGTAAGGATTGAGTGCTCTGACTCCAATGCACAAGAGGTAAAATCATCTTAAACTAAGTGGGTGAGAGCCCTGGTTGACACATTGACCTCAGCTAGACCCAGAGGGCCTTGCTGAGGCACATGGCTCTCAGACCAAGCAGAGAATTGCGTCAAGAGATGTCAGGGGACGGCTGGGCCATCTGGGGAGGCTTCTTGTGATGATTTAGGAGTAGGAAGACTCGATTTCATAACTGCTGTTGATCTGCAGTTTGCTGGATACAGCACGTGACAATCCGGTAACGGGCTGGAAAAATCCACTTTCTGTAAATATGCTATGGGCTTAAGAGGTTTTAACATGTCTGTTCCCTTTAACCATTTACAGCTTACACTGATTTTTCTTGGGTCAAGCAGCTTATTTGAAGATGAAGGGGCAGATTTAGTGGAATTTTATGTGGCATTTATGTAGAATTTCACACAAGGGCTCAGCTTGACAGAAACAACAAAATCCACCCAATGAAAAACCAAAGCCAAAGGCTGGTTCAAACCCACTCAAGGAATTTACGTGACCGATCCCACAACATTTTGATTAGATGTAATCTATACTTGCGTTCTGGGTTTCTAAACAATGAAAGTTTGTCTCTCTCTGCTGTCACCAACATGTCAAGTCGAAGCCCAAAACTGACACATAAATGGCAGCATTAACTCTTTAACTACCACTCCCTGGAATGGGGAAGACATTCGAGAGACCCCTGCAGATAGCAGGCTTAGAGCATTCCTGTAAGAAAGGACAGGAAGAAGGAAGGACAAAGGAGATGCCCTAAGACAGGGAGTAGGGAGAAAGACAGAGGAAGGAAAAAGGGGAACAGAGAAAAATAGGAATGGAAAACGGCAGAGTATGCATATTTTCTCACCRAGTGATACTGGATACAAGAAATATGTCCAGAATAAATAATGTTATCTGCAAAGGTTAGTTGCTATACATGGCCATATCCTATTTCTGATCATTGCACAAACCTCCCATTGACATGGCTGAGATACTTAGTCCATGCTGAATGCACATTATTTATACTTCAGCCCATGGATTGGCATCAGAGCTGGAACTGGGCCTTTTCTGCAGAATAAATCTGACATTCCTCCTTTCGACCTCTGTTTAACATTCTAGGAAAAACAAATTTCTTCATGAATATGTACAAAATGTGCCAAGATGAGTTCTGCCCTCGGACTGGCATTTCAGTGGGGCTGCGCTGCTGTATTTCAAAACAAAATTTGGCCTTCGACTCTAATTGCTCCCAACTCTAGAAATATTAAATTGATTTTCTTCAGACATAAACTGTTTTATCCTTCATCACCGAGGTCTATAAAACAAGCTGAGTTCAAATTTCCTCGCGTCAGCTGTTCTTGAGTTATGAGGGCAGAGAAGCTGCAACTGGAACAAATAGGAATAGCTGGTTTCTCTTCACGCCCACATATCATAAAACCAGCCAGGCTGATTCTGCTGAGAGTTCTTGAAATATTCACCTTTAGACTGAGGCCAAGCCTGAAAAATACGCTGCCACCCCCCAAGGAACTTTCTTGAGAAAATTAGGAACAAGTGGAAAATGGGGGTAAGCCTGGAAACAGAAATTGATCTGAAGCTGTAACGGGGGTTTGTTTCCACAGGAGTAATTAGCAATTCCCACGCCTCCATCATAAATTAGCTTTCTAAGAGCCTACATGCTCCTGAGTGGGACTGTGGCTTTCTTCTTTCCTATAAGAGACATTTTTGCTCTTAGCATCAGATAATCATAGGCTGTTTAGGGTAATTTTAATCTGTTTCTTATGTCTGGCAGACAGGAACCCTGCCATGATGACTACTGGGAATGTCTGCAAGACTTCACCCAGATCCTTGCTTACCACCTGCTTTGGCAGCCCCATCTTCCATGTTCAGCCTCGCTGCCTAGACCACAGCCAGAACCGCACGAGCGGGGGGACTCCATGCTGCTGCTYGCAAAGCCTGCTCAGGGGTTATATCATCAACCGATATATTTATGGCTTTCACATTGAGACATGTCAATTAGATGAGGAGCCCTCATTGCGTTAGGCATTGCAGGGACATCATAGTCGTCCATCCATTCTCTGAAGAACACTTGTACCCATGCTTGTCTTCTGCAGCTTTGATAAGAGCAAAGTAGATTTTTAAAAATTTGAGCCACTGGAAGCAAAAGCCCTGGTTTGAGTTTGGTGCTTAAAAACCAACTTGCTTTGTTGCATATAAGATACACAGACTGACAAGAAAAGCTGTTTTAGTTCTAGTTGTCCCTTTTTTGCTAAAATTTATTTGCACTTGAAAACCTTCTGACCAGCCTAACTGTATGCACATCCTTAGCCAAAGGCAGTGGTTATGAAACACCGTGTAACTACCCTGTTTCACATGTCATTCCCTGGGACAGGGAATCTCTAGTACAGCATGCAGCCACCAAGGACATCACGTGGGGCCACCATGTGAAAACATGTTATTACTCAGTTGTCATGCTGTCAAAAGCTGCAACCACTCACTGCTCTAGTGAGCCATGAATGACTTGTTTTGCTCCTGATCAAGCTCTTCTGGCAAGTATAGAAATACTGAGACCGAAATACCCATATCTAGATCACCAGAAAGAGGGGATGCCAAGATGCTGAAACACTTTTTTTTTTTTGGTGATCAAGGGCAAGCGCTGTGGGCAGAAGACAGCAGTTTCTCAAGGACCCAGGTGTCTGCTCTGCCATTTTTGCTTCATGCTTCTACGACATAGAAGCATAGTCCTCCTGTGCCATCAGGATTCCCCGTCAGGTTCAGTCTTGCTCTGATGCTCTGATGACGATCAGGACATAACAAGATGCAAGGGGGAGCGGGATCTGCCTTTCCACGAGGCACCTGCAATGCACTGAAGTCACAGGCATTACAGAAGCAGAGCCAAGAGCGGATTCAGACCCATTATCTTTTGGCTGGTTTGAGAAATTAACTGTAATAGTGAAGCTGTTCCTCTTTAGAAATGGGTTACAGGGTACGTGTATTTATGGGGCTTTGCTCCCCAAGGTGCATGCATGCAACTCCCATTTAGCTACTGYGGCTGACGTGGGAATGCTGAGAGGCAGAGAAACAAATTAAGAGGAGGTTTACCACTCAGACTTTCAGTGAACATACAGCATTCCTATTTAAAAATAATAGAATAATGTATTTATAAAGCATCTGCAACTCAGCATTCAGAAAAACAGGGTAATTTGATTAGAAAAACATTACAAACCCTGAAAACAATGATATAATGCAATAGTAGCAACAATTTAAAAAGAAGCAGATACAATCTTGCCCAGGGACTTAGAAGACAGGGAAGGTCTTTTTTTTTTTTTTTTTAAATTAAAAAAAAAGAGTTTTTTAAAGTGGGAAAGAAGATTTCAGGGAGGAGCAGAAGAGACAAGCAGTCATCAGGACTGTGTGATATATGCCAGTGGAGAATATGCAGGATTTATTTGTACTTCATATGAAATGAGTTACATTTAGTGGGCAGGCGACCCTTTCCAATGGGCAGGTGATTTAATGTAGGCTGAACTGCCTGGGATGTGCAYGTGGAGTAGCATGTCCTAGCCTGGAGTCAGCAGTCCTCGAATGTGGTCTTGCTGTCCATACAGCAAAAATGAGAATACAGAATACCCCTCCCTGCAGCGTAGAGAATACTGATGCATCGCTCGGGGTTAATTTGTTTTATGGATTCACTTTCTGAACATGTAGTTAATGAGTCCAGAAACGATAAACACCAAACATTAAGCATGCCCTACTGCATCGATAAGCGACTGTGAAGAGCTAGGCTTGGACATCACATGGATGATTCTGTTTTTCTTCAAAAGGTACCTTAGAGGCTGCGTGCAAAGGAACATCAGGACACACAAGGAAAGCCACCCAAGCCTTGACATCAGACCTGCTGCCCTGCCCGCCCCTGCCTTTCCAGGAGTTGCCAAAGGAGCCTTCTTGTGAAGCTGCAGAAGGGCTGTCTGCAACTCCTGGGAGGGGACATCCAGGGTCTGTGGTGTCCCCATGGTCTTCTGGCCTCCTCCTRCCCAAAGTGGGGCAGGACACAGCTGATCCAGCCCACTTATACCCCACTCTGACCCTGCAATGAATGGGGCAGGGGCTTAAATAAAGGGACTTATTACGGGATGCTGCAACCAGCTGGCTTTTTAAGGATATAGTAACTTATCTATCTTTCTGTCTGTCTATCTATCTATCTACCTACCTACTACRTATACTGTTTTATAGCTATCTATCTAGATATAGAAATGAACATAAACAGTATTATATATATACACCAGTAGAAGATATTTTGTTGTTACGATAGTTCAAAACATTTGGTGCCAAATTTCACTGTTGCTTTGCACAGCCAGAYATCCTCCAGTTGATTCAATATATTTTGATTAAAATATCTGGTGGAGAGAGAAGTACACAGACAGCATCTTTCTGCAGCTGCCCTCACACACAGGCACGACAGCAGCCAAAGACATGAGGGCACAGCGGCATGGCAAACCAACCTCCCTCAGGTTTCTGTTCTATTTCTGTGCTGCTAAAGGGTAGGAGCCCCAGCTGACCAGCTTGCTACTGAGTGATAGCTGGGATGGAAATTAAATAGATGGAACATTTGCCTGCATGTACAGAGGGGGGCAAATAGGAAGGGAGGGAGAAACAGTTGATACATAGCAGCTGCTGTAGAGTAGTAAATATTAGCATTAATTTTGCTCATCGCAACTGCACATTCATTATAGATTTCCACATACCAAATCCATAAGTCTATATGTGCTGAGCCAGTGGCTTGCCATAGCAAGCAGCAAATAATGGATTGGTTATTTCAACCATACTTGCCTTGATGTGATGAAATAAATGACAGCMATTTTGCTAATACATGGGTTTTCTGCTCTCCCCCTCCTTTCAAATGGGGCAGAAAGGTGTCCTTTAACATTTAAAGCCATGGAAGAACACAATATGTATGATGGTAAATGACTATAATGTAGTATGCCATAAACTGTAAGTACCGTCTGGTTTGAAAGGAAGCTGATGTGAGGTATAAAGAAGGTATTTTACACACGATGGAGGTAATAAATCTAGGGTTTGCTGGAAGATTTAGATCCAACTGGAAATAAATCCATTGCAAATATTTTTGAAGTATTGTATAGCTACATTAAGAAAGGACTCTGCCACTGAGTTGAAAGTGCTTCTGGTTCAGCTGGTGATATTACAGCTCTGCCAGTCAAATATTAATCATATCAATCAGTTTTCTATTTCAGACTGATGATGGGAAACGTATGGCATGAGCAATGTATTGCATGAGCAATGTTACTACAAGCTCCATTAAAATACAACATCCAATTCAATAGCAAAGAATTGCTGGTTAATGTCATCCATTCGATAAAGAAGAAATTGGACGGGGTGAGTGCATCATGGACCTCTTCCTTCCCTATGCAAGTGCTTGCCTTGTTCATGAGGCCATGCTGTGACCAAGAAATTGGAAAAAGCAGACAGAAGCAAGTTTCCATGAGCCTAAGCCCAGTACCGGCACGTAGCAACCGAGAGCCCTTGCCCCAGGGAGCTCAGAGCAACACCGCCAAATTCAGCCTGCGCAAACCAGGTGCGGCTGGAGACTCCTGCAGAGCGGTGCCTCCATGTCTGCAGGAAACACAGAGGAAAAGGACCTTGGTGACACCTCCATGATAAGGTTATCTTGGGGAAGGAAACCACCAGGMAGGAGGAAAGCAGAGGTCATTTCAGGGCTGGGAATACTGGCAAATTCTTAGGATAACACGGATGACCCCAAGTTGAAAAAGATTCAGGTTTGTTCAAGGCAAGATGCAAAGATTCAGGGTCTGATCCCGAGGCCACCGCCATCAGTGGAAGGATTTCCACCAATCTAAAGTGGCATTAGATAAAACCCTTAGTTTGGCTCTCATTTTGTACAAGCACCTGGGCCCTACTCTGTCCCCTCAGAATGGCAGTGGCCCCGCACTGCTCTAATCCTTGGCAAGAGGATGAAATCGTGCTGGGAACTCAAATAACTCCCACAGCGTGAGGACCGCTCTGCCCTTCAGGAGGGCTGGATGCTAAGCCAGCTGTTAAATGCTGCTTGCAGCCAGCTGCACTTTCTCCAGCTGCTGTGGCTCTCATCTTCCCTCTGACAAGAGGCACCACTTCTTGGTGATATGGCAGTTCCCCCTTCTTTTTGCTGGCTCGAACAGGGAAGTCCCTGCCACGCCAAGGCTTCTTGATCCTCATCAGGTTTATTTTCCAGCACTCCCATTGCTTATTTGGGTTCTCAGTCCTCAAAGTCCTCATCAGACCCAGCAGACTAGATCCTGCAATGGTGGTAGTCGCTCCTGATCTTTATCATCACTAGTATTACTGGTTTTCACCACAGATTATTTTTTTCCTGATGAATGCTGACTAGTCTCTTTCCCTTCTGCCACTTTACTTAAGTCACATTTACCCTCAGAGAAAAATGTGGCAGCGTCATGAACAGGAATGGAAAGCTCTGTCACAGGGAGAGACTAGGATGCAACGTGATTATCATGTTAACCAACTCACTGCCCTTTGGATGCTTGGCCCACATCCAGCAAAGTGACATCAATACGGGGCTCTGGGCACATGCTGCAAGTCGTCAGATTCTACCGAAATGTCAAACAGCGTCCTGGGTGGTGCGGGGATCTCAGGGGCTGMTCAGCAAAGTGCTGCACGATCTGTGGCCGGATCCACGCTCCCTCAGCAAGACGTGCAGCACACTGCATGGGGGCAGCAGTGCTGCTCACCCACCCCCTTGGAAAGCCACTGAAATCATCGCGCAATCCCTTGGGGGCAAGCAGGCCAAGGGATACCCCTCACAATTTTCTACAGCAAACATTAGGTGCAATAAGCCAAAATATTAAATGGACATCTGGCCTCGCCTTGCTAATAGAAAACCTTTTCTTGCGGGATTTCTTTAAGACTTTCTACTTAAACGCAAGTATTTCAGGGAGACTTGTGTGCTTTGGCTTGGGTAAACGAGGGATTGAATTTGCAGCCGTATAGACCCRCTGGAGCCCGAGCATCCCTGGCTCCCAGCAGGAGCCCGAACACTGACRAAGTTCTGGCACCCGTCTGCTAGCCACCAAGACGTGACCCACCCATGGTGGGCAAAGGCACAGACTGAACCCCCTCTTCCAGCACAGGGCTGCCAGTTATACCTTTTTCCCAGTAGTCACACACGAGCCGGGCCAGAGCTCGATCCCAGGCATGGTGCGGCAAATCCAGTCAGGACTTTGCTTTCAGTGGCTTCCTCAGGCTTGGTAGCAGTACAGCCATGATCACAGTCTTGCCCTTTTAGCAAATGAAGGTTCATTTCCTACCCAGTCTATCTTTTGTCTTCTCCCTAATGCATCGGCGAAGTTAAAAAGCCGAATTTCCATGGCAACAGACTGTGAGGTCAGAGAGAAAGTATTAGGCAGGATCAAGCATCTAAAGTGGAATTGGGAAAGGGAAAGAACAAAATTACCTAAAAAAATTAACAGTCATAGCAGCGGGAATAACGAAAAGAAAAAAAGAAGACAGGTCAGATAATCTGCTCCTGGTGTGAAGACTACTTTCAGGTTCTGACAAAGCCAGTGATGGCGAAAACACCCTTTCGTAGATGCAGAACCCCAGTTTGTCTCTTTGCTTCCTTTGAAGTCAACAGCAACTCCAATGGGAGCAAGATATGGTCATCCCAGGAATCGCASGGGAATTCCCACCCATCAGGAAAATTTCCCAGTGCCTGCCTCTTCTTGCTTAGTGAGAGCCCACTGCATATTGTCACAACCCTCCAGTGAAAGAACATCACCACCTCCACAGATGGTGGGACATAGAGATTTTAAATACTTTTTTCTAAACAGAGAGCACACCGATGCCTTCTTCCTTTAATGACCTTCTCAAAGGTGTAGTGACCACAGCCTAAAATCAACTGCTCACTCCCTGGGGTAGCCCAAAACCAGGCTCCTACCCTGTGACCGGGTGCTCCCGGGGACCGACTGCCAGTGCCCCCAGCATCCGCACTGCATGCCCCGTGGAGGCAGTGGGGCTAGCGGGGTGAGTGCTGCATGGCCCAAAGATGGATGGCGTGACTTTAGCAAGGTCAAGAGATAGGGGAGTGAGGTGGGAATACAGATTTCCCCCAGCGACGCTGCCATCCCTTTGGGGTCGGGCAAATTGTCGCACATGAGGTTGTGTTTTTGCAGAAAGGCTGGCTGTTTTCTCATATTTTTAATAGGGTCTCCTGCTGTGCCTGTGACGCAGTTGCTGAGGTGGGCCCCGTGCGATGCTCCCGCTGTCRCATCACAGCTGTCACACAACGCCGGTGTTGACGGGTTGCAACCCTGTCACAAGCCCAGTGCCTTGCCTTCCCTTTAAGCAATGCCATATATTGCATGTCCCCGTTTGTTACCACCTTCCCCTTCCAGGCGATGATCGAGGACCTACAGTTCTTCAGAGAAATCCAATTAAGGATGCTGCACAAGCCCCTCTTCAGATGAAAGCCGCCAATTCATTAAGCTACAGGCTTGCTGCCTACACCCAAGGAGCAAAGCACGCGTTTCCCCCCCAGCAATGCTCCCTCCCCTCCTTCCTGCACGATCGGCACGTGCTGCACATCAGAGGAGACAAGAGGCTTTGGGGTCTCTGGGGTCCCCACAGGGGATTTTTCTTCCTTATTCAGGAAAAATAGAGGAGGCAGGCGGTATCAGACCCTGAAAACATTCTGGTGATGTTTGGAGGGGAGGCAAGCAGATATGAAGAGGAACCTTCAGCGCCTATCTGGGATTTATAATGTGCACAGGCCTTTGTTACTTAAATTACTGCTTTTTCCGCTGCTTGATCTGAGAGCATATTTGAGTCAATCTGAATATCAAAGAAATTCAGAAAGGCAGTAGGGCAAGGAGTAGGGCAGAGACTGATGGGAAAATAAGAAACCAGAGAGGTGGTACGGAGATGGTACTGCAAATAGACCAGATTAAAAGATGAAAAAAAAAAAGGTGATGTGCCTAGTCAGCAGGCAAAACTGCTCAACTTATATACGCTTATTTTTTCACGTCTTAATTTTCTCAGACAGACATTTTATGGTCTATTCGTAGGCTACACATACCCTCTTCGAAAAAAAGGTTTTCTAACGTGGGGTGACAGAAGAGCTATGATACAGCTTTGCACCAAAGTACTACGGAGTAACCCCTGCTGTAAGACCGTTCCTCTGAACCATGTCTCCAGAACAAATCCAGAGCTTGACTTGGCTCCCAGGGATGCACATTTAGCGCACTTGGCCAGATAAAAGCATAAAGAAAATCTATTAGATTAAATGATGCTCTGCAACCCTGAAAACTGGAGGAGAATGTGTGTGTGCATGGTGGGACACAGAGCTACCAAAGTGCTCCAGCCTCTTCAYGGTATGTGGCTGTTGGTGGCTCTAGAAGGTGGAATATATTCAGGTCCATAGAACAGAGCAGGAAGAGAGAGTACATCCACAGCCCCTCTGCAGAAGGAACCTATGGAAGAGCTAATCATGCCTGAAAGACTGGACCACCACTGCTTTCATTATTATTACYTTTTCCCAGCAAAATACTCCTTGTCCATAATGCCGGGAAAAGTCTAGGAGGTATTAAGAGAGAGCATGCCAGCTCYACCGCATGTTCCCCATCACTCTGACTCTACATAAATCCTTCACTGGGTCACAAAACCAATTCACACACATGAATAAGGACCATAGCCTGTGTTTAATATCCAGGGACTCATGAGTAATGGATGACAGTGTTGTCACCAAGAGGATGGCTGTTTGGGAGCTGTATTACAATGGCTTAAAGGGAGCAGGAGATGCTTGCAGCCATAAAATTTTATGCATACATATTACATGTCTGTGAGTATAAATATATATGTGCACGCGTATGTACATACACAGACACAAACCTATAATTAGTATTTTCACACTCACAGGTTCTTATACTGCCCCTACGATGTAATTAGCATTATTATTCTATTAATTAAAATTTTCTGCTGTCTGAATTTAAAGAYAGCACATATGGTGGTTGGCATTACTGGGGTATAAAATAATCAGTCTTTGTTTAACTCTGAGCTCAGATTCCTCTTGCTTTTCCCCATATGCTGTTTTGAGGGTTAGCTTTGCTGTGATTTCCTTCCCTCCCTTATTGATACCGAAATATTCTTACTTCTGATTCTTCTTTCATTGCTCCTATTGGTTTCACACATTTTCTTCACATGGTCATGGGTACTTACTGTTTTTATGATTTGCACATTTTCACCCATCTATAAATTGGCTCTCATACAAGTCAGTCAAAATTACATTTTGATTAAAAAAAGACATAACAATGTCATTTTTTCCATCCAGCTTTCAGACTGGTTTTGCAATGAGTCAGTTAACAAAATCTTGACTTGTTTATCTGCAGTTTCCAGGCTGGATTATAGCTGYGTTTGGGGGGCCATTTTCTGCCTCTCTGTTTTGTCGAGAATCTACTCCAAACTTGGCAGCTACTGAAAAGTTGCGCGCTCTTCTCACAACTTGTCATCTTCCAYCTTTACTCAGGCACTGCGCTTGGCTACCTTTTGAGGCTTAAAATTAACATGTTGTTATTGTTTCTAAAGACCCTTCAGACTTTGACTCCTACCTATTGGAGAAATTTTGATTTCTGTTTACGTACTTGCTCATAATTTGGGTTCTGTTTCCAATCTGTCACTTGCTAAACCATCTGTGCCATCTGGAATGTGCCTGGCCCCARTTTGGTGGAATTCTTTTCCTTATGAAATTCATGAGATTCAGCCTGCAGATGCTTTTGCTGCTTGTCTGACAAATTTACTTAATTTGGCAGCTTTGAGGTTTGCATTTTTGTCAGTTTCTAGGACCACATCTTGTTATTATGCTATAGGTGGTGGGGGTATATGGAACATGGATACATATGAAACACAAGAAACCTTCCAGTTTCAACAGCTTTGACATACAAGCGAACACAAAGATTTGGGTACTCCAGATCCTTATGAATCCTTTTTCCTCTAGTATGCCATAAAATCACAGGCACTTGAGAATGCAAGTGTAAGGTAAATGAAATTCCCAGCTGTGCAGAGGGTCACCATCAGGTTTATATTCCAGATTAAGTGGTGCTGCAGATACAGCATCCAGGAAGAACTGGAATAGCCAACACAGTGGCTCAAATATTCTGCTGAGGTGAAACTATACCTTAACCATCAGTAGATAAACCCTTCTATCTGTGAGAATCTTTAACTCCTGAGAAACAAAACCATACTGGAGATCTCCTGAGGATCTGATTTTGGTGCTTTCCAAATCAACTAGGTGGGCCCAGTAGGCTCACAAAGGCTGACAAAACTGGCCAAATTTTTAATGGATTATCTGGATGACCCCTTGCTAATCAAAAGATGCTGGACCAATTGTAGGTCAAATGGAGGTAAACAGGGTCTATGTGCTTCTAAATTTGGCATTATAAAGGTTACTAATTTCTCAATGCCCAGGATGAAAAACTGTACAGGAAAATTTTCCTACTTTTTTATTTGCTGACTCATCCCTTTTCTGGACCAAAGTCAGCTCCTAGGAACTAATGTTTTGATGTACAATGATGGAAAAATTTGGTCCAAAGAGCACAGTTCTAACAAAATAGCCAAAATTAGATATATATTAGATTTTACATGAAAGAAAAATGAACTTTTCCATAATTTTTTCCCACCCTCTGTCAAACTGCGAGTTCCTAGACAGACATCATCAAATGTGAACACGTAAAGTATGTTAATATATATTCTAGCACCTTACAAAAGTGATCTGATTTCCAGGGGGATAATCCCACCCAGCTGAAGTGATTTGGAGAAAATGCAAAAAAACAGGTAATAAAAAAACTCCTGAAGCCAGATGGTACGTAAGTCCGTCCTGCTGTACTTAGCTGTTTTTCTCTGTCACTCCCCCATGGCTGCCACGGCTCAATCCACTTCATATTATGGCATTAAACAGAAGTTCTGATGGTTGGCATTTAGTCTGCTAGATCGTCATCCGAAACCGTTCAAAGTGAGCAGGTGGTCAGGGAGAAACCCTACCAAACCAGGTTGTGCTCTACATTGAGAAGGAGAGAGGACACCATTCACAACAATTTCCACTGAATCACTTCCTTACAGCTATCAACATTGCCACGTGCTTTGTGTGGCAATCGCAGCTCTTTGGAAAAAATGCTATAGTAGGACCACAGCAAATAGGGAAGGGGAAAATAAACGGGCTTTGCCGGTTACATTTTCTTCCTCAGTGCAGGGAGCCATGGAGCTGTATTTTGCATTATTAACAGCAACCCAACTGCCACGGCTTGAAGCTCCCACCAAGATCGGATGATGAACCTGACACCAATTTGTGGAGTTGCATTGTATTTCCACGTCCTAACTTTACTGCCCCCTTCAGATATAACGCTAGCTGTTATTGTGATTACAGTTGTGTTTAGTAATAACAAAACACACAAAGAAGCCATATAAGATTAAAAGGTGCTATCGGAATTTATATTTGTTAATGTCATTAGCGTAAAAGGCTCCTTTGGAAGACCCGAATCGCTGTGGTCTGGATTGATGCTAATGGGCACATCCCAGCAGGAAGACGATGCGTGCTTCATCACAATGCTGGAAGGAGTTTGTCTGCTAGCCAAAATCTCTCTCCTACTGTTTATAAAGCAGTATCTCACTGAACTACCCGCCTTTTTACAGTTCATTACTGCGCAGTCTTTTAAAGGGGTTGGCTGCTGTTCAATTTTATGGCTTCAGAGTTGCAGAAAAGCACCTTTCAGGGTATCTAACCTTCCCTCCAATCTCATGGCTACTCAATGCGCTAGGTAATATTTCACTAGGTCTCTTGCTCAGAAATGCCCTGTTCGTTGCTCCTGTGATAATCCCAAGTGAACAGAAAAATCTATCGATCCCGTGTACCGCAAGTAATTAGAACTGGGGCTGCATATCATTCCCGCAAAGTTGTACGGGTCAGGATTTTAAACATGAAATGGTTTTCAGTGGATTCAGCACTTGCCCTCTGAATAATGCAGCCTGTAAATTGAAAGTGCCTTTAAAAGATTACATTTTTATTCTTTATTGTCCTCAATTAGTGTCGCCATAATTTAAAAACAAAGCTGGTATTTGTCATTTTCATACGATACTTGGATTGTGGTGAAAGGTATCATTACATTGTATGCGTTGTAACTTTTTAATTCTCCAATTTCTATGAGTCCCTTCAAATAATGGATCTCCCTTGTGTACTCRTATTTTCACTTTTGATTGTAGGCAATTAATTTTTATTACCATAAAAAAGCCTTCTGAAACTCTTTTATCATGAGCTTGTTTTATTTATCTAGTCATTAGCCTGTGATGAAAGCAACACCTCTAACGGCTCTGTCAAAAACCTTCTAGTGGCAACATATATAGATCTGCTGTGAGGCGTTAATCTTTTATTAGATTACAGTTACTGTAAAAGCTGGCATTCAATTGTTTAATAGGTTTTCTTAATTCCAGTCTTCTACAGTCTAAGAAATAGCTGGAGGTACATGCTAAGAAAGGTCTTCAGGCTTTACTGCAGTTGCACGGTTTCCTCTGAATGATTAYAGGCTTTTTATAAATAAAAAATCCTTTTATTTCCTTTCCAGCTAATGCCATCAACATTTTAATAAAACATTTAGGAGTTACTGAGAGACACAAACTATTTCTTGAATGAATTGCAAACATCAGTTTATACAGATGCCCGTGTACATGGCTTCCAYAAGCTTGTGCTGGCCACCAGCGCTTTCAGCCACATCTCTGGCAGGAAGGAATTTATTTGAATTCACAAGATGGTTTTGAAAGAAAAGAAAACGCACATCCTTTTGGGGTRCCACTCAGCTGCAGATAAAGACTATTCTGACATCTGGGAGGGCTGATGAGAACCATGTATAATCTGACTGACTTGTCTCAGCATTAAAACGCCTAATACAATTAGTTCTGTCCTCACGAGATGGAAATTTTGTTTCTGAGCACACATTTCACTTGACAATGCACGTTGCTTGTGGGTGGACTCCATCCTGGGCTTCGAGTTCTCAGCACCGGGTGGGACCAAGAGTGGCTGAACCAAAAATCTTTGCTGGGGCATGCCAGGAGTGTATATGTAGGAGCGTATATTTTTGTGACTTTGGTAGTTGCTGCAATAATATTTTTGCTTATTGACTGAATACAAAATTTATTTAACAGTTTCATGTACTGCAGGAGGAACCCAAAATGACACTAGCCTTATAACTGTGGAAAACACACTAAAGAAAACTAAGGGAAACAGATTATAATTTCATATAATGGAATATGCTAAGGAGTGAAAAAAATGCTGATTCCTGAGGACTTTGCCATTTTTCTTTTCAAGTCTCTTTCTAATGCACTTACAAATGCATAAATTGTTCTAATGCTCTTTAAGTCATAAAAAGCAAATTGGTAGGGTAAGAACTGTTTTTCCTTGTCAAGTTGGGCACCCTGCCTAGTTACAGAAACGGAGACAGTCTGCTTCCTTCTCACCATGCCATCATGATCAAAGGAACAGGATGCGAAAATTTTCCTCGCTGGAACATACTGCTATTCAAAGCCCTTTGTAGGCACCTCACAGCAAAACACAAGTGTCTGGTAGGAGATGAAAAGAGAGCAYATGTATTTATTTATTCAGCATGACATTTTGCAGCCCCAGAAGAAATGTATGCATGCAGGTATGTATGTCGGTATACGGGGGTCGCTAAGGAGGAGAGCGCTGTCTGTGGGGCTCTCTCTTTCCCCTGGGCAAAACCTCAGCCTTGAAGAGGACTCGCCGGCTGCCGCTGGCTCCTGGCGGGGCTCTGCCATCCCTTCCTCTGTTACCAGGCAACATTATCAGCGATGCTGCACATGTGCGCCGGACATTAATTACCACTTTCTGCTCGCTGTTTATATTTTCATKTATGCATTTTCCTTTAGAAACATGAGGCATTCTTGAGCGAATGAGATTTCATTGAAAGGATGTTCGTACCCATAAGCTAACCGGCCCGGTGGGTAAAACGTGCCCCKGTGCAGGGCAGGCAGAAGACCCCTGCGCTCCTGCTCGGCTCCAGCCACGCTGGATGCAGCCTCAGCCCCAGCGTGGCTGGGAAGGGCTGTGCTGCCACGGCCTGCAACCCAGGGCTTCCCGGCACAGCGCTCGGCTCTCCCGGCTTCCGCCTGCCACAGCAGGTGTTTATTATATTGAGGAATTACACTCTCAATCCCCTAAGTAGGAGTTGCATTGGGATCAGTGGAAATTTTACCTGAGCGGAGGATTTCAGCATGTGAACGTGTTACCATCCAGATAGTTAAGGTGCGACTTTGTCTGGTTTTGTAAAAACAGATGTCAAGAATCGGACATGTGAAAAGGCAGGCAGTAGTTATAAAGTAATTTAGTGCACATCGTGSTGAGTGCATGGTGATCTATCCCCCCGTGCAGGAGGGACAGGCACTTGAGGAACAGGAATGACATCTATACAGCAATACCTCGTTCCTTCACTCTGATCTATGAAAAGGCTGTTACTCAAACCAGAGATGGAGTCAGGAGATGTCAGGGCTTGGGTTAAGTGCGTGGTGCCCCCCGCTACGCAAGGCAGAGCCACAGCACTGGCCATTCCCTCTCGTCCTACCCAGAGACCTCATTTCTCAGCTCCTGTTTCAAGGCCTGTTTTCTACCAGCTTTAATTACACACTGCTGTTTAAGGGAGAAGCCATGAGCCACACACCGTACGGCTATTAATGAAAATCCCGTTGGTGCGGGCGGGCAGCGCTGAGCTTGGCACACGGGGGATAGTGGCACTGAGCTAACCCTGCCCGGGGCAGGCACTGCCGGCGGGGCTGCAGGCAGGAGCACGGGGCATCGCCACCGCCTCGCCTCCAAAGAAACTATGGTCTGTGAAGCAAAATGCGGGGAATAAAAAGGAAGCGAACTCRCCAGGCACGTCCACCGACCCCTCTTCTGGCTACTGATGCCTCCATTTCTGAACATCAATGCCAGAAACATCACAGCATTCTGATTTTGAACAGGCTGCTACTACCTGTCCTATAAAAACTTGCTCCCCAACCTTCACAGGGTTTTAGATTGAAGGGCTCCAAATCATTAGTCCCATTTAAAAAGCAGGCAAGGTTTTACTGTAGGAGACTGTCTCACCATCATAAGCAGCATYCCTTTTTTGCTTCAGAAACACTCTTCCATCGTTCGTCCATGCTAGTGTAGTCTCTGCGTCCATGGGCAGCCTGTGCTCTCTCTAGCCRCACATATAATAGATGTGAAAATGTTCCAGAAGACACAAAACATGATTTCAGAGAGGGAGAATTATCTATCTGTCATTACCCTGCCTCTGTTTTCACTGCAACGACACAATACTTTCAGTCTCTTACAAGAACCTCCAAGAAAGAATTTAGGCTATATGGCTCTTCTAATCCTCATAAATCTGGAATTACCCCAATTACCAAGAAGAGACGTCATTAAAAAGGAATGACTGTGCAACCACCTTCTCAACATCACTGTCACTACACTGACAATTTAATTAAAAGTGCTGTGCATWTCGTTATAATTAGCTTGTATCAATAAGGAAGATACAGATTTTTTTAAATTCTCAGTCTGCGCTCATCAAAACGTACCTCAGTGCCGCTACATAGGGATTACATCAATTAACAGATTTTATCATTCTTGAAGATACATGAATATCTAAAAAGAAAATCCTCATCTTCATATGGGATCTTCATGCCAGCATATAAATGGAGTTGACTACAAATAATCATCTTTACTGCAAAAAACMTGACCCCGAGTGTATGAACGTCATGTTCATTATATAATACTCCACATTTTTTGTCCTGTGCTTTGCTGCCTGACATAGAAAATGAAGAGGGATGTGAAGGAATTAGAAGGTAAACAAAGAAAAGACTAATTTTAAATTTATTGTACCATCTTTTGTCAGCAGAAKTCTACTCTGACTCTGGTCTCGCACGCTTAGGTGTAAATCTGGAGCAGCTGCCCTGGCGCCTGTGGAGTTAGAGGAGCCAGGTGCTTACCCATCAAAAGCCGATGCTGCTCTCCTTCCCAGATTGAAAACTCGGGGAACTGTTTCAGCAATTCCTGCCACCATTTGACTTTCTTCAAATACGGAAGCAGCCCCCCTGAAAAGCTTTGCTTCACTTTTTAATAAAAATATGTTTCTAACCCATGTGAGCCTTTAATGCTTCAATATAGAAAGGCAACTAAATGAACCCCAAATGCATTTTCTAATCTCATATTATTTAAGCCAATCTCAGAATATCTCGAAGCCTGACTAATGATTTTCAAGCACTTTGGACTGCAGTGACTCCAGCTGAGGATCTGATATCCACTTATTTTATTTACTAAATTACTTTATAACAACTGCTCGCCTTTTCACATGTCTGATCCCTGACACGTGGTTTTGCAAAAGCAGAGCCCAAGCCTGTTCCAGCGGGAAGGCTGTGGCACTCACTTCAGCCAGACCCTCCGACGGTACTTTTTCAATCCAGACACGGAGCACTGACAATATCGTGCCTTCGCAAAGCAGAGCTTAAGACAACTGTAAGACACGTTTGGCCCAGGGATGCAAAAGATGTTGACATAGTAAAGGAAAGGCCAAGCAGTGAAGAGAAAAGCCATCTCTGAAGTCAAGGAGGTTGAAGCACACTGGAGGCGGCAAAGGTTGCCTTTGACCTCCTGTTCTTTTCTGACACGCCGGTCTCTCTGGAAAGATGAAATTCAAATATTACCTCTGTCTATTTTCCTGGCATGCACCTGATTTGCAGTCCTTAGCAAACAGAGGGAAGCAGGAGAGTAAGGCAAATTGAGTGGTTTGCATGCAATTAGTGGAAAGAAACAGGCAGTGTTTTCASTGTCAGCAGGTTGTATCTGCTGGAGCAAAACCCAGCTCTCATGAACTACTGTCATCTAGAAAAGAAAGCATGCACCTTAAGACCTGGATGTTGTGCAAAAAAGCCAGTGCTGGGTGGAAGAGCAGGGGATCCAGGAAGGAAAGCTGACCRGGAGGTTAAGCTATCTTGCCAGCATAATAGGCTGGGAAGAACGTGGYCTGTGGCATACTTTGCCTTTGCTTTCAAAACCAGCAGCTTGTGCTCTAATGTTCATTGCTGTGTATGCAGAGCATGGCTGGGGTGTCCTGGCTACAGCCCTGAGCTGATGGATGCTGCTGCCTTAGAGCTATAGGACTACTGCCTCTATTAGTAAAGGCAAAGCAAAGATAARGTGGTCCTGGCACACCTTCCCTGCAGGATGGCGGCATCTAAAAAGGCCAGCTGCAGGCTAGACCCATGCCTGTAGGTTGCCAAATACCTTAGTCAATGGTGAGGAACTACAGTTGAAGTTTGTTGAAGAGGAAGCATCAGGGAAGAGGGAAGGTTTGCCACAAAAATAATCACTTGGGAGATTGGTTCTCTGTTTTGCTTTGTTTCCATATGGAATTCTCATCAAAAYGTGTGTTTTTCTGGTACTGCTGCTGTATTTCAGACTTCTTTTTCTTTTTGGGAGCAGCGTGTGTCGTCTCCCAACTGCGCTGTTTATGTTCTCCTCAGCTTGCATACCAGCTGCATGGCAACACGCTGCAGGTTGCCAATAAACACAACTGGAAGCCGATGAGACAAGAGCATCTTTGAAGATTCAGGCACAGTGTTCTCCTTGGGATGACATGACACGCCATGCCAGATTAAAAGCTCTCTGTATATCCAGTCGCTGGTGATAACACAGACACTTCATGCAACACAAATGCTAGATTAGTACGGTCACCTCCTGATGCAGGAACCTCAAGGTTCCTTAGCTTTTAGAGCCAGATGAAGAGCACAGTCAGGATCATTTGACTTATACATCCTCTCAAAGCATCATTCCTAGGGAGAGCTTCCACAATCATTCAGATTTTTGTTTAAGTGCTATCTGGTTTGTTCGACCGCACATATCATCTGTAAGGTCACCCATTCATCTCACGCACATAACTGGATCTCCATCTCAGATCTTCCCCTTCCCAGTTCTCCCTCTGTTCCCCAAGTAATCAAGTGAAGTCCCACAAAAACTGATGGCATTAGATGCAAGTTGGATTTGATCTCAGCTGGATATCTCACTGTGCTGGATATCAACACTGACCTGTTGCTGTATTTATTATATTCATTCATGCTTAGGAAAGTAAGTAAATAAATAAAGAAACATCTCCCCTCAGAATATACGTCAGCACCCCAAAACAATTATGGATTAATCATAAATTGGTTCTGCATGTAGGACACTTAAATGTTTATTGAAAAGACAATTACTGCTCTTTAAGCCTCGCGCATCTTATTAGCGCCACAAGCAATACTATCGGATATGGTGAAGACATGTTGTTCTGCCAAAGGACTCCAGCCACTGATAAATAAACCTGGCTGTGGAAAGCCTGTGCAAAGCCGTGATGGCCATGGGATGGGACCTGCCATGATGGCACTAGGATTGGACCCGCTTCATGAAAACGGGATGATCTTAACATGAAGTTACGCTGTGACGATTGCTGTCAGTAGCATAAAGCCAACAAGCCTTCACCAGAACATGACTGCTCTGGGGGGAGGGCTGGTGAAATCTTTGGTCTGCAAAAAGACAGTCAGCTGCCCAGAGCAGCTGGAGTGCCTGGAGCAGCCTGCAGAAGACAGCACTGGCATCCACACTGGCAGGACCTCGCTCTGTGCTGGATCAGAGGAACTCCTGGTCGGAAGTTGGCAAATATTTCCTGAAAGAAATGGGGGATTGGCTTTGAATTGTCTTTGCATAAAATGGTTTTCTTTCCACTTAAAAAGGAAAAAAGCAACTAGATTTTGGGGATCTTCAAACGTCAAAACAAAAAATTATTTATTTTTGACTTTCTTAAAGACAAACATCCCCCAGATCTCCCCCATTTTTCAAAAATTGGAATCTCTTTAGTGTTTTCAGTTTTATAGAGATTAGTACAGGTTACTACTACCTATTAAATCAACATTTTAAATGAAAAAATATGTTCAAACCCCCCATTGTTATGAAAGAAAACTATCTGAAAAATAAACCTTTGCTCCAAAAAGAGTAAATTCTATCTAGACTCTCCGCCATCCCATGCTTGGGGAGAATGAGAAACACTGCTGCAGTTTTYGGATTAGGAACCAAGACATGACATCGCGCGACGTAGAGACACGAGCTCTCAAAGAGCGCGAGATTAGCATTGGAGCCCCATGCAGACATATTTGCCTGACTCCCACAAGCAGTCATGAGTCACCCGACTGCTCCTCCTCTAGAAGGAGGAGGAGGGAACTTGAAACAAGACAGCACAACTGCAGACATTCAGACTAATCTGGGTCGCAGCATCTCTGCAACTCTGAGCTAAGGAGTTCTACTTTTGCTTTGTTTCCTCCAAATTTCACTAACATTGCCCAACCTTAAGAGGCAAAGTTCTTCACTTACTTTCACCCTAAGTAATCCCAAATCAGTCACTGGGATAGCACGTGAGGTGAAACCATGATCATGGTCACCATCGCAAATTAAACCCAGTAATGGTAATGAGCAATTAAACAGGTCACCCTTTAATATTTCCTCTAGCTCAGCATAAGCTTCTTAAATATCACCCCTTCTCCCTCCGGTAATGCCCCTGCCTACATTTTTGCCCTTTCCAAGTATCTCCTCACTACAGACTGGTGGGTCTGGGGATAATGTAAGGCACACAGCGGATCTATTTCAGCTAAACCAAGACTCTCAGCAATACAAGCTTTTTTCATGTAAAAYATTTTTTCCCTTTCTTGCACTAATTCCTCAGGGTTGTGGAGAAGTGGTGTTCAGCGTGGTTGATAATTTTTATTAATGGGATCTCTCCCTCTTCCTTTATTTGTTACATATGGGCGTGAAGTTGATTAGCCAAGGGAAAAGTAAAGTTACACATCATTTGTCTTCTCTTACATTTCCATTGATCAATCCATTCAACATTATCCATTTCCCATTAGTTTTCTATTTGCAGCACACCTTATTTTTAGAGCCATAGTTAGCAAATTGATTTGCTGCTCTTAATCAGCAGTTTCCATTTACAGCCTGGGAAGTGGGATTAACACAGCATACTTGCTATTTCGTCTCTGTCAGTGATACCTCACACTAAATAATTTTTACGTTTGGTATGCTGTGCTGATTAAGTTTGCCTTCTGGAAGAAGAACAAGCTATATGAAAGCGCAGCCTACTCATCGGGCTCTGGGCCAAGTCTCTAGTGTAGGCACAGATTATAGGTCTTTCCAGCAACATTTACAGGGTGCGTAAAAGACTAAGGAAGCAAAAATATCTCTGTTCAAAATCACAGTGCAGCGGTGAGAACAACATTGCCTCCTACATTTACACTGCCTTCAACCCTCACCCCTCTACCAGATTTTAAATGCAATGAAACTCCATCAGAGACTCTGGTTATCTGATGTTATTGCTCTGAAAAGGTGTCATAAAGGCAGGATGGGATTTTTTTCAAAGCATCACAGGAGAGTGTTTGAATGAAGTAGGAGATAATCTGTTAATTCATCAGATTGTGCAGGCATAATGCACACAAATGATAGAGTAAGAAACATTGCTGGTTTTCTATTAATGGTTTCACATAATGCTGCCTACCCTGCTGAGAGTTGATTAAAATGTAATTTAAATTGCTCCTGTCTTAGAGCTTCATTGTCTATTATCTTGAACTGAGCCAGGGGCTCCCTATCGAGAGGATGTTTAGCAGCAGAACATTAACTGATCTCCTCACTTTTATTTCATTGCAGAAAAATTCTCCATCTTTCTCAGCTGATCTTGTTCATTATGGAAAGATGATGAACACAGGTGATAGCATCCAAAAGAGATGAGGCAGTCAGCAACTGATCGGCATTTTTTTTCTTTATTTGGCAAAAACCACCACCAGCTCCTGTTACCTTCTTTTCCATGAACCAAAAATGCAACAAGACAGAATGTGATCTATTGCTGTTGTTGCAATTCTTTTGCCTAAATTAAATAAAACTCAGTTGACATATATTAACTTCAAACAGGAATAAGGATTATTACAATACATCATTGCAAAAAAATGAGTCAGAACTTTCCGGCTCGCGACATACTGTTTAAATCAATGGAAACTATTTCTAAAAAATGCATTGTGTTAAAATAGTTGATTTGGATATATATATATATATCTGATTTATGTTTAAAGACTTTTTTTTCCCTTTCCATACTGAAAATAAGAATGAGTTGGCAACTAAAACCATTCCTCAAGCAGACTGAGTGAAAGTAACACTTTTACTTTCTTTGTTATCTCAGTGGAATCCCCCCATCCAAGAGACAAAAATTGTTACATTGAGCTCTCTTACTATACACTAATTCAATATCAAAGCTGATCRTAACACTGTAATAGAAAACAGCAAACAGAACTCTATAACAGAAATCAGTGAGGTTTGTTATACGTCCGTTTCTCTTTATTCCTTGATTCTGGTACAAAGCCAGAAATTTTTCACGCTGGGTCCTAGCRTAATGCATTTCCACAGAAACTTGGCACTGTAAGTCAACTAAAAGGAATAATTCCATAACCRTTTTCTACCACACAGCACTGATGCTGATCTCCAAGTCTAACRTTTCTGATTTTCCTCAGGATTAGAGTGCTCCACAGAACAGCCATGCAAAACCTCATCTCACTTGCATGACAACTAGGCAGCGTGAAAAATTTTAAATGTTTCTTTCAGAAACGCTGTGAAATCTTACCATCTCAGAGAAACATGAATCTTAAATTGCCAATCTGACTTAGGGACTTGTACTTGTTAAGTTCCTTGGAAAACAGCATACAAACATTGAATAAAGCTATGCCTATACTAGTTAGTTAAGACAGACTCAGGAAGATCCCCAGGTCCTGGGTTGCAGTTGTCCATATTATCCAAAAGCAAAAGGTTTCCCAGGTGTAGGACTGGCGCTGCTCCAGCGGGGCTACCAAACTGCTGCCGAGCACAGTGGGGACCCAGCCACCCTCTTCTGCAGGCTGGGAGAGTTTCCCAGCCTAGAGATGTCAGTAAACCTCCGCTCCTTCGTGCCAGCTGGCATCAGCTCTCAGGATTGTTCTCCGGCACGCTTAATTTACTAGTATAGATACTAGCATAAATAGTTTGAAGTCATGAGAGACGTGGAATAAGATTAAGACCAGCTGGAACCACTTCCAGAGGTGCAATGTTAAACACATGCTGAGTGGGAGCAAGGCTGGGGGAAACAGGACCTGCCTGAGTGATCCATTTCATGTGTATTTACACAACTTGAGAATATGCAAAATACTACGCTTGTTTACTTGTATGACAAAAAAACAACTGCAAACTGGATACTCTGTGTTGTAAGGTACTTAAACACAGTATCAGCAGAAAGTATTTTAGGATAGCAGTTTTGCTGTATACTCAAAACGCATTTGCTGATTAAGAAGGGATGCTATATTCCCAACAGCATAATCAGATGCATACAAAACCACTTTTTGGAGAAGTCACGACTGAGCTGTAAGCCATTAYGTATGAAAGAAAGCTTACAGAAGCAAAGATGGGAGAGGTAATCACACAGCCACAAGCATTGAAACAAATCTGTATAAGGGTAGAGTCATGTTTATGGTTGACAGAGCTAGTAGAAATATGTTAAGTAGATTAAGTAGAAATATGCAGTGAGACAAAGATAAATGATCTCATTTGACATAGTATTAAATCTAAATTGTGGTTCAAAACATAGAATGATGAAAAAATCAGAATCACTGCAAGGGAAGTTGAAAGAACTCAGCATTTCACCACAATGAACGGAATTTTTTTCCCTGCTCCTTCAAGACCTATTATGTAGTATTTCTATTTTAATCTCCAAATTTGAAATCATTTGCTTTGAACCTCTGTATTCTACACTCAAAGTAGGATTTTATTCAATTATTTCAAGCATTTACCAAGTTAGCCTAACTGCATTTCCTATCACAGGCAAAATGATTTGAAGAACTGTATCAAGAGGGATTCTAAAAATTTTGTTATTTGGTTCTTCTGACCAAGTCTTCTGAAGTAATTACACCTGACAACAGGGGACTCGAAATCTGATAGCACATGAAAACTGAGAAATAAGCAAATTAAAATAAAAGTAACATGAGCTAAATGGATAGGTTTTTCTCACTTGCTGGTAATTATGATTTTAACACAGGCAGGATGACTTTTGAATTAGTTATCCGGTGTCAGTTAGAGCTGCACATTCATTCATTAAGTCCCTTGCCAACCCAGTTCCAAAGGAAAAATTCTGATCTTCATTTTGTCGTGTGCATATACACGTAGTAAATCTTACAGCAGCAGTGTTTTTGCTATGGAGTGACAATGGGTTTGGTGTGGCCGTGAAGCTTGAGACTGTGACTCGTTTGGAGTCACCTATCTCTCCCAGAAATGCTGACTAAGAGTGGAGATCATGCACAACCCAATGCGACTCAGAGCACCCGAGGGCTCCAGAAGCAAGCCCCAACATCCACGTTAGCAAACAGTGTGGTGCGAGAGGTGGGGAGCTCTAAAGTGGASCAGGACGTGCTGAGGACCCAACRTCTACACTGTATGTGTTTCGGGGGCTACTTCTGATTAGCTCTAGCATCCATCCGCAGCTGGGATACGTCAGTGCGCTCCCAGGGCACAGACTCCAGCCTAGTTCCATCCATGGGAATCAAATTGGTGCACACTGAGAAAGCTCCCTGATGTGAACCAAAGTGGGGACAGGCAGGAGATTCACTTCAGAAGTATCTTCCTAATCTGAACTAAAATGCTGACCTAGCCGAGACTGACTGTCTAAATGAGAGCCAGTCGCTGAAATCCAGAGCTCTCTTGGGTAGAGTAAGAGGACACAAATTAAATACAGCACTTTGGGGCCACATTAAGGGCAGCCACTTATGCTTTAGGCACCCAAGAAATCAAGAAACTGTTGACACTACTTGTTTACAGTTAGAAGACTTTATAGGTAAGTTAATAGCCAAAGGAAAAGATACTGAGTCAGACGTGAAAATTTTCACAGAAACTATCAGCTTTGTGTTCTGTCTGGGAAGGTGCCAGCAGTAAACCACTGTAATTTCTGACATCTTCCCATCTAAACATATCTGCAGAATTGGCGCCTCTTCACGTACAAGATGTGGGATGAAAAACTACCTGGAAGCAGACAGCATTCATACTTAGTATTTATACATTGCTGTATGTACAAATTTCAGACTGCTTTGCATAGTTTTAGGCATACAGCTCTGAGTTCAAATGAGTTGCACATGACTAAACCACCATGAGCTGCTTAAAAACTATACCCTTTGGGTCTTAAACGAAAACTCATTGTTTAAGTGTTGATTATTATTTTTTCTCCACTGAGATTAATTAAGGTCTTTARGGAGCACAAGGGAAAAGAAGAAAGAGGACTTGCTCACCAGATTAATTTTTCCATGTATGTGCGGCTAATTTTCAGTTGTGGCTGAGATACACCGAGAGGAGAAGTCAGCACACACGCATGCAGGCACGTGTCTGATCATGGAYCCTAAGGTAATTGATCCGGGGAACAATGCTGGTTAGCTGAGAGAGAAATTAGAGTTGAGAAACCATCAAGACATTCATAACAAGGGACACAGCCACTTGCATGAAAACTACTAGAAATCAGCATTAGGCAGCCAGATGCTAGAAAACACTTTGGAAGTATGAACGTGTTTATGCTTTAGCAGAAATATATCCAGGGAGCTCCAAACTATCTCTTGCTATCTGTAGATCTAGTTCCTCTGCAGGATGAAGTCCACCGAATAAAGCAAAATGAAAGAACAAAAATAATTCTTCCTTTACTGCAGCATTAATGGAGGCAGATCTGAATTACAGTACTCCACTGGCTATAACAACCATGTTGTTTTAGTCCAGCTGAGGTTCTGCTTATAGAATTATACTCCAGGACTGTAAATCAGTGCCAGAAAAACACAATTTAAGCAAAACTGCAGGTTAGAAATCAGGATCTAACTAACCCTTTTTCCTCCCATGGGGCTGATTTGCATGAGACTGATTTAAAATGCAGAATAATACATAAACTGCATGAGCAGTTTAAAGGTTTATAAAATATCCTAATGCTCTCAGTACCCAGGCAGCTAATTTAGATTTTTGCTGTGGATTAACTCACAAGCAGTCGAAACTCATCTTTCCATTAACCCATCTTGATTAGCAAAATCCCGAACGCCAGGCGAGGGGCGAGCTCCTTCTCAGACGTATTCATTTGGATTCAGAGGCTAAAGTGCCCTGATTACTGTTCTCTTTTGTAACCCAAAGTCATTTTAAATGGCTTCACTAATCTGATAGATGGGTTAGATGGGGAGGAAAACCTTCAGTCACATCAGCTTAAGAACTAACGATCATGATCTACATTAATTGATGTGGTGCAAACTCTCACAGAAGCCAAGTCATGGTCCCAGACAGACTTCGAAGGGCTAGATCTCCTCCCTCTCCTTTAGATGCAAATGATTGTGACATGGAATAGTTAAGCAATGAGAAAGTCCTCCAAGTACCCAACAGAGGGGAGACAAAACAATAAAATCCTATTGAAATGTAATGCCTGCTTACAGGGGCATTCAATTAATCAGTTCCTGTGCACCTGAGGTAACATTAAATATTGTCCCAGCAGGGTATCCAGTAATTTGTTGAGTAATAATTACAGCTCCCAAACAGGACACAGCAGGAATACTGTTTATCCATCAGTGTGCTACTGTTTGTACATGACCACAGGATAAATTGTCTTGGGTAGAGGAGAAAATATTCGTGGACAAAAGCTTCAAAGCTTGCTCTGGTGCTCTGATACTAACCCCAAGATCTACAGTAAAGCTAYCTTCACCCATATAAAAAACACATGATGTATCAACAAGCTTCAGAATATTTTGATATGGGCCTGACCAGGACACAGTGCTAAACGGATCATTATTTGGAGCCAATATTGCCATTTTATTTGATGGTATAGCATGCTCTACATGAAAAACATATAGTTGGCAGCTGTTAACAATTGGTGAAGCAGAAACCGATATTCAGAAGTGCTCCAAGTTGTTGACACAATCAAAACTGACAACAGTCACCACAAATAACAAACAAAAACTTCTTGTTGTAGTTTTGCTATGAAAAACTGTTTGGGGTTTTTTTGGTCTTTTTGAAAGAAGCCCAGGTGACACTGAGCGATGAATGGTATACCTGTCCCCATGGCAGACCTTCCAGCTTGCTGTTGAAAATTACAGTGGGCAGGGAACTGTGCTGCCTGGGAGCCCTCCGCTGTGAAGGTCAGAAGACCTCCTTCTGCAGAGATGACAAACAGGTATCCTTCACAAAACACTGATATAAGAGAGGTCTTGAAGAATCAGGCAGAGATTGGGATTCTAGACAGTTGGTCTTCTATTTAGTTTGATTTTTTGTGCACGTCTGTGTTGCTCAACAGTTCTGTCAAGGGATTTGGCTCCTCTGAGATAGTTATCTTCTTGTAAGTCAAAGTCTGATTTTCAAATACTCACATACACTCAGAGAAATTCAGGCATACGCCATAGACATATGAATCACAGCCACGACCGTAACAGTTGACAGGTGGCAAGGCTCAAGCTTTGTTGCAAAGCACTTAAATACTACAACATTTGTGGGACAGCTGCARATTATTTTAAAATATATAACTATTGGACCAAATAGGAAAATGAATCATTCAAAGTGGGCACCATTATTGTTGTTGCTTATTTTGAGAGACAATTTCCTTTTATTTATATTGTACTCCAATTTTTTCAGTGCTTCATTTTGTGCTTTTTCTTTCTAAACATCCCAGTAAGGTGAATGGGCTAGTTCATATTTGCTCAAAGTCAATGTTTCAGGCTATTTGCAAATTTAGGCAGAGACAAAACCTATTATACAGACACTGTAGTCAGTTTTTGAGTGGCCTCAGTTGTACATTCAGCCCCCAGTGACTGACTCTCTAGCTTACATCTAGAAAGGAGCTGTAGAGCGGTATGACGGAGGCTGGATCCTCACACATCACCCTGTGCATGTAAGAACCACTTTTCTCACTGGCTTCCTAAAGGTACTGTGGAGCAGACTGGCTCAGGAGACCYTTAATAGCTGGATCTTAATCCGTGATGAGCAGTGGATCCCAGCTCAGGCCTCTTGGCTCAGGGCTCCGGCTCCCAGGAGGAGCTGGGCACCTTGGTGGCTGCTGGAGGCATTYGGCTCCAAACAAGCACAAGCCGAGAGCACCGAACCACAGCGCACCGCAGTATCTGGTGTGAGATACTGCTCCTGACCTGATCTTGCTTTTGTGAAATGAGCTGTCTCACAGCCTCTGGTGACTTGGGAATTCAAAGAGGGATGGAAGCTGGAAATAGCTGCATCTCCCAGAGGCGAGATCTTGTTAAGGTGAGAAGAAGAGACTGTTTGGTGAGAGCAATGAACCAGGAAACCTTCCTCTAAAATCCCTCAGGCAAAATCCACACACATATGTGTCTGYTGGAAATCATCTGCCATCTGCATGGGCTGGCTATGAGATTACAAGTCGGGTCAGCGTGCAAATTGGGGGTGCTTCAAAGCATCCCAAAACAGAGCAGGAGATCAATCACCTAAAAGGCTTGTCTGCAGTGGGGTGTCCCGTTACACTGAGGTCACATTCTTGAGCTTTCCCCACAATTTTTAAGGCTAGAAAGTTTCTTGGAAATCTCAGCTGAGCCCCACAAAGGACAATTTTTGTGGGTAAGGATAAATGCAGCAGGTGTTGAATTTGCTCACTGAAATGCCCCATAAAGTYATATATGCAGAAATTTCGTGCTCAGAAATGGATGTTCTGCGATATTGGTTGGGCAAARTCTCACAACCCTGTCCTTTGTCAGGCACCACCTGGCCCTTTCACACTTCCCACTAAAAATAAAATAAGAAAGAAATGACCTGACAGTGGAGAGCAAATGCAATTAGTTTGCAGCTGGTTTAGAGAGGACAGTCATTCCACAAGGTGTATCTGCTTACCGTATCAGGAACGAAGAATTGACATGGCATGGGATGGAGGGCATCTACCCATACCTGACTCCTATTCAGGCAGCATTTTGATATAAATCTGTGCTTTAGTCCCACTGATGCCAAGGAGATGGAAATACATATCTAAAATTTACTGCTGTAGAATAGACTTCGTGCTGAGGATGAAATAAATAAAAAAAAAAGCCAAAATGCATATTAGGCATGCCCAAAATAGCCCGTTTTTCAATTCAACCAGTAGCTGGCACTGTTTTCTCTTTCTATAGCTCTGAAGTATTATGGCCTATAATACGACAACAATAGCAGAACTTTTTCAGCTGATATAGATGACTTTGCAGCAGGCATCAGCAGTAGCATTTACTTTCACCAGAGATGAAAGTGGCTTAATAAACTGTGTTTCTGTCAGTGCTGCATGATGCATGTGTACAGCATCACCATCCAGAGAACAACAGGCAGCATGGGAATTGATGACTCAGGCAGCAGAATTATGGTTATGCTGAAGGAGCAGGACTACATTCTTCAAGCAGAGGTCATACCTCCCCAATTATTTATAAGTTTCAGTTCAATTAGCTGATGATTGTTAAAATGTCAGTTCTCGGGCTTATGRTTCGTTTATACAATTATCAAGTAACATTACAACCTGTCCTGTTCTCCTTTTCAATTATGTAGCCAATATTCTGGTAAATTTGCTGAAGCGGAAGTATAGACGTACGAATCAGGAATAGATACAATCAGATAAAGAGTATTGTGTCGAGCCCAAAATTATCAATACGTTGTGTTTTCTGGCAGGAGCAAAATGTGAATGATGTTAAAAATAATTAAAGTCGTTAAGGTTTTTACAAAGATAAATTGAAGAGATTAAGACTTAAGGCTTAGAGAAGACATGCACAGAAGGGATTGGGAGACAGTTCTGCACACTAATAACCAGAAAAGGTAAATCTAACATTCCTATTTATTCTGTCTGGGCATTCAATAATATCTAGACATCTAGAATAGCAAGATATGTGAAAACTGAGAGGCTGTAGAAATAAAACTAAGCTGGTATACGGTCCTGAACAGAAGGGGAGAGGAATGGGGTGGTGACCACAAATAGTCTGTGTTATTCTTGTAAAAAGAGGAATTTAATAAGACTCAAACAAGAGCTAATCCAGCTCTACCTAGAAAAAAAAAAAAAAAAAGACTGCACACTGCTAATCTAAATAGTTTAAAATGGAACAATAAACTCTTTTATTTCAGGACAAAAGTCAGTCATTAAGCGAAGTTAACCTAGCAGTTGTTCCCTAGGGAACCTCCTATTCTCTCTTCTGCATTGTCTAGTATATTGGCCATTCTCAGGAAGATAGTATCAGATTAGATATACCCAGCTTTAGATGTTAGATGTGCCAAATTGGATGAGCTGGTACGTTCCTACAATGTAAGAGCTCCTTCCTCATTTWAAAAAAAATTAACTAAGCACAATCAGCTTCTAATCATGCAGTTTTCAAAGTGTCCATTAAAACTAATGAATAGAAGCAGTGGGGAAAAAATGCAACCAGGATGGATGTGCTAAGATTAAGAGTTTGAGGACAGTCTATCAAACATGACTTGACTCTTCTCATTCAATACAACGTGGTTGTTAATGAGGAACAATCAATAAATGTTCTTCAAACAAAACACTAGAGAGCTGCACATGAGATAAGCAAACAACAGGAATTTGCCAAGAGGGGATGTACCTTTCTTTGTTATTACAATAACAATTGCTAATGCCTTGATTTAGACTCAGGGGACTCCTGTAAACATTGTTTCCTCATTCTGTTGCATATATTTAGTTGAAAATCCCGTCCTAGGCATTCCTAGCAAAACAAGATCCAAAATAATCTCAACACCAAATGTTTCAGTGAAAACAAGGATCAGGGAGGATTTTCTGTATAAGYAAAAATTCAAAATTCCAATCAATACGTTGTCTATCCGATCATTGCAGAGAGGTTACAGAAATTTCAAACTTTTTCAAAAAACATTGTTCCTGAAAGATGTCTCCATTTTGTTAAACAGTTTCATTCCTAATCCATATGGAAAATCTGAGGTTATGTTGCTCATACTGTCCTTCATCTTTTTGTGAACTTGATATATTGAGCAATTTATATTTTATTAGAACAACACAAGCTTGAAAACTCCCTGACTCAGAAGTTCTCATTCTCTAAAATATGTAAGAATTAGATATATTTTTTTAGATAGACAGATATAATCCTTTTCTGTGCTTCTGTATTCAGGGRTGTTTAAGTGAAAGTCTGCAGAGAAATCTCCAGCTAAAAGTTAAATGACTTTACCAGCTGTCCACAGCAGGGACAGTCTACAGCTCTTCTATTACCTCATCTGGTCTCACCAGCTAAGTATGGTTTGGTCTAGTGAATTCTAAGATGACAGACCTCTAAAAAATTGTAGGTTTTGGGTACTGCTGACAGTTGTATTTGTTATTCTTTGGGTGGCACAATTCCCTCTCTGTCAATACCAAGCGTCATTTTTAGATGCTGCTAGGGATGCTATTTTTTTCAGATGAAACAGAAGGCAGGARCATAAATACTATTTGCAAGGGTGAACCAGTGATTTTCTTTCAGTTTCCATCACTGGTAATAATCAACAATATATCTTTGTTTTTGAAGTTCAGGAATTTTTCCTTCCATATCTACTTGTGTTCTAAGTCCCTCCAGATGAAGGTACTGTCATGACAGACAACTAAATTTTTGGAGCTGCTGCATTGTTCCAAAGACAGGGAAAACCCTGTTGGAAGTACACATCAGATACCAGGCGGATATCAGGTTTTTGAGAGGTTCTGGATAGGGAAATCAGGGCAAGAAATCAACTTGTTCTTCTCTGTAATGCAGGGTGAAATATTTACCATAATATAAAACTTTCGACATGAACATACTCCCAGGGAGTATGCAGAAGGAGATCCGTCTGTAGACACTTTCAGTGCCACAGATTTGTACTGAATGTCAGGAAAAGCATTCAGCATTCACAAACTAATAGAACTCAGCATTTTTTCCCCCTCCTTAATGCTATATAAGTTGGACAATTCAGCAGYGCCCATAAATATCCAACGGATGAAATCAAACTGATGCATGCACAATACCACAGTCTATACCCACTAGATCAGTTTCTGGGCTTTTGGGAGTCAGTGTGCGGAGCTGGGCTGCGTACAGCTGAGCTCCAGCYGCCCCAGCACAGGGGTCTCTCGGGGCAGCAGACCACGCTGCTTTTATTTTACGCTGATTAGCACCACACCACCATTTTATACGGATAGAGATGCACCTGCACTGTTTCACATGAGGTGCTGCCTGCATTATTTTGCAGGTAGGACCAGTCAAGCAGGTCCTGGCAATACGATGGCGATCAGTCCCACCGAGCTCCTGCTGCCTCGGGTACCATCCTCTTCCTCCCACGGATGGGAGTCACTGCTAACCTGCCGAGCAGCAGCGGTGAGCTGTGCTGGAGTAAAGCGGGAGCCCCCATCCCAGGCTGCCCTTGTGCCTAGCAGGAGCTCAGCCGGRCCTAGGAACCAAAGGCTGGCTGCGGGGCAGGGATGCGCTGCCGGGGACGCTGACTGTCTACACCTGGGCTCTGCATGCCACAACAGCCCCATTAACGAACCAAAGGTGTGCTTTTGCCCTCCACCTCACTGGTGGTAACAGCACATTGACCTGCAGAGAAGGGGCAGTGCTGAGCAGAAGGGCAGCACCATGTCACCTGCCAACACCTGAGTTTTTTCACCAGCTTTTCCTCAGGGGCAAAAAGTCTATCGTAGAGCCTGTGCTTAGCTCATGACGAGGGCTGTAATTCAGCAGCCTAGCAGGAGCATTAGGTAGGCATGCCTGCCTGCATGTGCATAGGTACAGAGGGAGCCTTACGGTTCATCCCGCTGTATGGCCATGTAAGAACATGAATGATTTAATCCACAGTGACAGCTGATGTGAGTGAGAATTTAGAGACAGCACTTGAAACCCAGGAGCAGCAGCAATCCATCCGAAAGCTCTCCGGCGCTTGTGCTGGAGCATTGGTGATTTGACTCCAGAGCTGCCATCCCACCCACCAGCTCATGCTGCTGCTTGGGAAACCTCAGCCTCGTCCTTCTCGTGAAAGGGAAATCAATCCCTGTCACTGAAAAGGTCTTTCCCCGTTCCCATCATGATCCACAGAATCTGTTTCTCTTAACGTTATAAAATAGGATTAATTACAGGCTGCATGAGAAGCAAAGAAATGTGATTCCTTGGTGTAAATGGTGCCAGAGCTAACCCCATACACCCACCCTCGGTAGACCCACCAGTCTGCAGAGCACGCAATTTAAAAATGCCAGGAATCAAAGACCCCTTATCATTAGAAAAGAAGCAAAAAATGCACATTTTGCGGCTTTCAGGAAAAAGAAATCTACTAACTTGGCATTGACTGTCATTTAACCTGCAGGCAAAGCTGCCAAGACCTTGTAATTGCAAGTACCTGAATTATACTGCAGGTATTGATCCTCCATGGTGTGGAACAAGAGCGATGCGTTGACCCCACTATTCTTTTTCACAGAACAGCTGGGGTTTGACAACAACAGAGAATCAATGTCTGGGTAAACTGTTGGGGTTTTTTTTTCCCCTCCAGTGATAATTCAACTTAGCAGCTATAAAGCAGAAGTTAATTCTTTGCCTGATTGTATTTGGGTTTTCAGAGACTTGCTGCCCTACTGTTTCAGAAAATAGCCCTGTCTAAAATTGTCCGAACACTTTATTCAAAATCACCAATTCCCTCCCATCAGTCTTGAGTGGGCCTCATTGTTATGAGCCTCTTTAGGATGTTTCAACTGAAAACTCATATTTCTATTCCAGTTGTCTTGGAACAGCCAGTCTCTCCTGGTGGAAAGAAGAGCTGGCATTACATTGTGGAAAAAATGTCCCATAAACGTATTCTTTGTTACTAATATTGAAAGCTTGATTCTGCCAGGTTTACACAAGTTGACTGGCTGATTTTAATGGAAATGCTCTGTTTGATGAAGGAGGGGAGAACTGCTACAAAATAAACAAATAGTAAATAATAATTAAATAAAAAAAAAWTCCTAAGAATATTGAGGTTTCAAATTTAGGCTCACATCCTGCAATCTGCTTTGGGTATACTTCAATTTGGCTCCGTGCAGAGCAGCTTGGATGACTGTCRTCTTAAATTGGAACTAATTGCTTTGCTATCTGTGCAGAGGAATCTGTCCATGTATAATCTCCCATCCCCTTGCCAAATTCCAAAATGAATTTCTTGAAACACCTAGTAAGACAGGAGGTGAATGTACATAGATGGGGATACAGACTACCTATTTCTCGCTGTAGAGCTAGCACCTGGTGCCAGGGAGCCTGCTCTTGGTTGGCCTGTAAAGGGACATCATAGTAATTTTGGCAGACACACACATGGCATGTTAGGCACCAGTGAATCAGTTAGTGGGATTTTACAGTCTGAGAATTAAGAGCGCAAGGAAAGAAAATAAATTCCACTGAATATATGGCTATGAGAGGATGGAAAGAGCCATAGGAATGCCTCATTTTTAAAGTTACAACTTAGCTTCATGCCTTTCTGAGATTTGATTTAAAATTGCTAGTGCTTCTACTACAGAAAAAAATAAAAACAAACAAACAAAAAACCCTTCTAAATTTGACCAGCGCAATGCATAAGCAGCAGTTCCAGCTCTGGAAGTGATATGTTATGACTCATTACAAAGTTGTGTTCACTCTGAATACTAATGCTGACAAATTAAATATCATCATTTTAAGATGTTCACCATCTTATCAGCAGGAAGAAGTGCAACATGCTTTTTCACGGGCAGTAGGTAGTAGTAATTATTATATATATGAAGCAATATATTAATCTGTTATTACGAAAGGCTCCTCAAGCACACAYGTCAAGCTACCTCCAGTTTGGTGTAAAGAAGGAACGAAAGGGGAGGCTCACTCCTAATCAGGTTTTTAATCAATATCARGTGATACTGTCTGATGTACTGTAAGTCCCAAAAGATGTAGTCTATTTACTGAAAWCTCTAACTTTCCCTGGACAATTTTGTAATGCACTAGGGTATCTGTCCATTGCATTTTACATCCACAAATGAACAACACACTAGGAGTGGAACATGTGGGTCAATGCAAAATAAAYGGAGCTCAATACCAAAAACAAAGGTATACACAGATGAGAAGAAAAGAAGAAATAGGAGATAAGTAAAAATTTTGTGGTCTTTTCCATGTAATTCTAGCTCTGTGTTGTATATAACTTAGGTTGCATGTCCTGCGTAGTCACGAGGTATTGGGAAAGATAATAGACCTTAAATGTTTTTCCTTGGTAACTTTTAAACTCAGAGGTGTGATTAAAGAGAGGAGTGTATCAGGGCTGGAAAATATGATGTGGAAACATCTGGAGACAATCGGCAGTGTATAAAAATAGACTATATGTCCTAATATTTTTTTTGTTTCTGTTTCCAGTGTCTGTGATTCTGTGCTAACAAGCAGTTTTATAAAACCAGCTTTTAATAGCAGAGTATCAAATTAATAAGCATGACTGTGCTTGGTCACGTGGCACCTAATACTTTGTAAGCATAAGGTTAGAAGCAGCATCCCTCCTCTCACAGTTACAGTATGTGTTCATCCCTGGTACAGTCAAACATCTTACACTCACATATTCCCGATGTGCTGAGCRTGTCCCCAGAAGCCACAGCCAGAGCAGGACACCTCTCCTGAGCTGACAAGCAGACCCCTGTTTCTTTCTATCTCTCTCTCCATACATGCAAGGTCTTAATCATGCCAGTTAGTCTATGCACATACGGCACAAAAGAACAAGTCTAGGGTTTGGTTTATAAGGGTGATCCCAAAGGGCCAGCATGAAAGCTTGTTTAACTGCTATTCGCAAACCAATACAAACCAGAGGAACAGAGCAGGTCTGAGTCTGTTTCACAGAGGATGCTCTGATCAGACTTGAAATCTTTATTTCCTCAGAAAAATCAACTGTTGTTTTCTTCAAAATGCTCATTCTGAGGAGCCTCCGGGGCACACTCAGGTTCACGCAGAATAAGTGGTTCCTTTCCTGCTAAAACTCATGGACTCCTATAGGCCTTTTCATCTGAGAGCACTGCTGAAGGGGAGTTGGCTTCCATTTAAAAAGAAAACCCACAAGAAGACATTAAGCCACCACATTACTTACGGCCACCAGCTCTGCTATGTTAGCAGGCCCCAGTCTCTGTGCAGGACACAGGCAAGACGGGGTGCAGGGATGGGGAAATGAGGCAAAAGATGGATGAAGTCTTTCAAGGTTAAATGGGAAATCTGCTGAYGAAGTTGGCAGTAAAGCCAGTTATTCAGAATGACATCTCAGCCCTGCTCTGCTGTACTTAAGCCAAGACATCCCTCCTAGCTGGGCATTAGCACAGCAATGYCAGTGGCCAGGGTCAGCGAGCTGAGCAAATATGAGAGGCAAAGAGAATCCACATAATGAGAACAAAAATACATGAAAGATAAGGAAACTCTGTCAAAAAAAGTACATGAGACAGTAAGAAAACCTAATATAGTTGAAAACACCCAATATAAACAAAGAGGATTTGAATCTGTGATTCTTAATAGGACRAAAATGTATAAATCAGTGCAATCTCATCTCTCCCAGGGGAAGTGAGTAAGGAAGAGGTGTACACAAGCRTTTCAGTGTGTGCTCAGTCTACCCATTGAGTACTCCAGAATTACATTATATTATATCATATCATATTATATTATATGCTTGGCCAGCTTCTAATAAAGACGACAAGTGAATAGCAGGGGCAAAGGTTTCAGTGTACACTAAAAAGGGAAAGAAATATACCTATTTCATAGACCTGTGGCAAGTAATGGTGTCCTACTACGTGCTCAACAGGCACTACCATTTCACTGTAGTTCATCCACTTTGGTGACAAGTACAAAGCCTCCCTTTCTGAATAGAAACTACGTGTTGCTTTTCTCCCTCATAAAGGCATAGTGATTCTGTGGCAACAGCAGGGGACTTCTGCCTCCCCAGAAGATAAGCTCCCTATGTGAGCCGAGTGCTAATCACTTACACAGCACCTATCTGCAGGGCTTACACTTACTATACAATTCTGAGTGAAATAAAAATAGTCTCATTTACTTTTTGCTGCTTAGTTAGTTTTTCTTTTTATAACCCTGAAGACCAGAAAGAGAAATTAATACAGGATCTTTTTTTTCCCCCCTAKTTCAGTAAGCTAGACTGGTTGATAAAATGAGTGAAGGTCTTGCACTAAAGCACTGGGCAGGGCCTTGAGGGTGGAGTTTGGATCTACCAGATCTCCCCTGCAATCTTGGGGAAGCCAATTCCTACATAATTTCATTTTTCCAAGGCTAAAATAATACTTCTGTTGATCTTCCCTTTGTCCCTTTGATTTTGAATGCATTAGGATCCAGGATGGTATTGCACATGTGTGTATGGGGTTTGAAAAGTGAGCCCTTCTGGTTGAACACAACAGTATTATTATTATCACCAGAAATAATAAACTAYAGAAACATCACCTCAACTTTTGTGCCCTTGTCCCTGGCACTTGAGAATGGGCACAACCTTGACAAGGTTATATCTGAGAGGCAGTCTTCTGGCTGTAGTAACTTCACCCTATACACTTTAAACAGCCCCATTAATCTACACATACTGATTTCCAGTGGCTCCTGTAAAGGTGACAGAGAGATTGTTGGGTCTATTCATAGGTGAGAGGAAGAAGCTTCCTGAAATTAAGGTTTCCTTATRTTACTCCATTACTGTGGGCAAGACTGCTGATGTGGAGACTGTAGAGCTCCCCAGCAGTCAATGGGGTCTGTCATACCAGAGATTAGCCTGGTCACTATACTCTGACTGTACAGTCACTTTGCTATATCTAGCCTTTTAGCTTCTTGCTAGCTGGGGCCAAAAAAGGGAGAACTGGGACCCTTCCTATAAAACACTCAGTTCTTTCTGCCATGGAAGAAGAAAGCCAAGTGCTGCAAAAAAGCCTGGGTTCATTCTCTTTCCATTTTCCATTATACAAAATGTTCTCAGTTGAGATTAATGTCTGTTCACGGTCAGGCATTACTTCATCCAAGAAGGAAGGAGAACTACTCAGCCATCACTCAGAAATGAAAGCAATCTCAGATCAAATCATCACTCTCCTGCTTTGATCAAGTCACCATCTGAACTAAGTCCGGTCAAGGAAAAAAAAATGTGTTTTGAGGCAAAACTTCAATATTTGGGTCCATGTTCACCAAAACCATACAACAACCAGGAATTACACAGGAAAGACCATACGCCAGATGCTTCTGCAACAYGAGTCCAATCATCCAGCCACACCTAAACACCCAACCTGATGCTTCCAGCTCAGGTGCACTAAGAGCCCCCAGTTCGGGGATRCCTGGGCCCTGCGCATAGGCTGGCTGCGTGGCACTGCCACAGCCAGGTGTCCTGCTGGTGGCTGGCGGGATGGCTGGAGCTGGCACCCCAGCTCTGCTCTGCCACCGGCTTRCTGAGGGTCTTCAAGTAAGTCATGAGTTTCTTCCCTGAATAGATTTGGCTTCCCACCTGCGAAACAGGCAGAGAAACTAATTACGCACCTGATTACACTACCTATTTCTGCCTACAACAACTGTTTATAGTACATCAAGCACAGAAGTAGTTAAGGGCGATTCATTTCTGGATCTCACTAATGAGGTACGAGCTGTTCGGTTTATCTGCACAAAACACCACGAGAGCCTCAGAAGAAGAAATAATGCACAACATTATTCTTTTGCAATTGTTCATAGCTGTGTCTGTGTCTGAATTACCAGAGATGTTTGTGTCTGCTGTGCAATGCCTTTTTTTTTTTTTTTCCCCATTTTTGCTCTGCTGAGAGAAGCCCATTGTGCCATGGCAAAGTAACTCACAAGACCCCAGTCTTACTTACTACTGTTCACAGCCAYGCTGAGGGGGCAAAGGTACGTAGAATCATATGGCTGGACATTATCGTGCCTGCCATCTGCTCCTCCTGCACCTACAGAGAAGTCAACCAGAGGCATCCATCTGTCACTCCWTACAACTTTCCTCCTTGGGCTGTGCACCACTCACATAGCTGCAAAATTGGTATACTTCAGGGGATCATTTTCCTGTGAAGCATCCTTCCCCTGCCAGGTGGCCGCTATTGGTCTCTCACATGACAATCAACCAGCCTAGACAGCTGCTTACTATCTAGGACTACCGAAAACAGGCAAAATTTAAAGCAAATGCAGCAAGGAAGGGATATGAAAATATTAAAATAATTCAGTAGATCAGTTTTCTCATTCGAACAGGTGTGGAGGGAACCAGGTCACATTTAACACCAGTATAAATCCAAAGATGATCTACTGAATTAAATTTTTTCTCTTCAAATTAAATTATAAGAGCAAGCAAGACGAGAATCTGGAGCTGATCACACCAGCTGTTTTCTCACAATGCCTAAATGCCTGTACAAGCAAAAGAAAGAAGTTGTCAAGGACCAGATAATAAATTAAGAGATACTTGAGGGATTTCAGTTGGAGTATTCATGCGAGTAGCTGCATGTGAAAAAGGACTTACGCAGACCTTCCATATATGCTTCTGTGAGACTACACTAATGTGGAAAACAGAAGGAACATCCTTAAGAAGATGCTTTAATGGATATCTACTAGCTTAAAGTTTTGCAAATAAATGTTCTACTAAATGAATGGGTTTGCAATACAGTATCAATATTTTATTAACTGCAGTAAAGATGAGCTTTACCTGACCAAGTCCTAACTTGATTTAAAACCTGCTTTGTCTTCACTTGTCCGAATCTAACCAACTAATCCAGGGGTTTGTTTTTTTGCACTGCACCTATGTCCTAAGTTTATAATTATGTGTAACAGAAGAATAAAACAACGAATTCATGGACACTGTGGCTTACCAAATATATTCATCCACAACAGGACACTAGAAAATTATTCTGTTTGGTATAAAAAACACCAGTCAGCTCATCAGTTGCTTCACTACTTGCAAGCTTTTACAGACATCATGGGCAAGCATTCCCAGCAAGGATATKAAATGGAATCTAAATTTTACTAGTATTACTAGGACCCAAAATGTTTAAATTAAATTACTGTTTATTAGGATCCATTATACTGCTGGCAGGACAGGCACAGACATTGTGAGTCAACAGTCACTGTGCTCTTTACCTCACTGTACTGCATATATTGTATACACTGTATATACATGGAAGCTAATAAAAAAGAAGGGTTTGGAGAATGAACAGTGTTTCCAACAAAATGAACCCTGACAGAAGGACACAAGAAAGCCAGTCACAGCTCTCATAAGTAATTGGTTTATATCTGTCATACTTGTCTGTACCATCTCCGTATTTTAATAATATAAYACATAAAACACATAAAATAAATACATAATATATAAAGGATCTATAAAATAGCATAATTTATTTCAGTGAGTGATAATGACTTAAGCCAAGCTAATCATGCACTTATTTCTGTGCACTGAGAATCTGATTCAGTGAATTAAAGAAATTTGAGTGGTGTGACTCTGGATTTACTCTACTAGAAACATAAGCAGAGTATGATCTTTAGACCCCATAGAAGCATTACTAATAAACTACTTTTACTTGTTCCTTATGGCAATGAAACAATTTGGTATCAAGCAGCTCATACACTGAAAGATGAAAGTTCAGAAAGAAACCTGGAAGTGTTACTCAGAGTAYCAGAGATCCCAGGGTTTCCCTTTGGTGACATCATCTTGTTACAGAGTAAGTGCAGCATGTTTCATCCTCTTGCATTCTCATTCACTTGTGTGAAATATTTCTTAAACAATACTAAAAATTAATCCTCATTTCCAATGCTTCCACATTCCCATTATACATACTGTTGCTTCATTGACTGACCTGTACTTGCTGAGCCTCCTCTTTACCAAAGCATGTCAATGATTTCTATCTCGGTTGTAATGATAATTTTTAGAGAAGAGAAGTTCAGGACTATTTTTTTTCTTCCTCAAATATTCTGGATCTTCTCTTGAGCTGGATCTTCCATTCACTTGTTCAGGCTAAGCATCTGATTTAGTGACAACATAGACACGGTCACAGAGGAACAGACAGACATTGTTTTTTTGAGGGAAGCAGCTTGGGTAGCCACAACTCTACCTAAACTTTGCAGCATTCTCCTCACAGTCTGATTAATTCTTGCTCAAATGCTAGGAAATAAAATTAAAGGAATGAAAACTACAGGTGCTCCATCATTGACAGCAATGTTTTAGAGGAYTGCAATCCCAACATACATTAAAAACAGCCTAAGGGTGTTTTTAGCATACTGACTTAGAACTAAGAAAAGCTCCTTTGAAAAAGAGACCCATTAATGCCCTCCATCACAAAAATTGGCTGTAGAGAGGAGCCATCATAAATATAATTCAGTTCAAAGCTGAATAAACAGCTAGAAGCCTGCTGACAGGAATACTGTAGAAGCGTAGCAGTCAGACATACACTTCCAAGGTCTCTCCTTTACATCATCTCCAAACTGTGCCACGGAGCACTCTCTTGGGGTGAAGACTAGCCATCTGTAACACAGTTTAGCCTCTGCCCCTCTGCGAAGGCTGTGGGAGATATAGTTAGGTAACTTCAGTGTCTCCCACCAATTACTTGAGAAGTTCTGCAATATTTTTGTCAAATGCATCACTGCAAAATATTTTCTCCATGAGATCACAGAACAGCAAGGTATACAGTTCACTCACAGATACCCACCACCTTTATGTTTGTAGAGCACCTAAACAACCGGTTCCCAGTCCTTGCTGGGGTCTGCAGGGGCTTTTGGGCTGGAAATAAGAATACTGAAATGCCACTGCCCTCACCAGAACRTTATTGCAACCGCAAATTCACTGATGACTGTTTCCATGTTGTGCTCCTTGCTGATGCTGACAGGCATCTCCTGGAGGTAGCAGCCTGAATGAGTTATGGGCAAAGCTATGCACCTCCCATTTTCCTGTTGAACAATCCYACCACGTTCCTATGACAACCAGCAGTGCCAAGGTCCTCTACAAATGAAAATGGGGTCGGAGAAGGGGAAGAAACCACAAGATTGATGCAGTTCGTATGCAAACTTGCCCTAGAGGCAATATCTTAACAATCTACAGTGCCTGATGAATGCACCATAGGGTACTAGATGTGCTTAACGCATGTATGGCAGACAGGTTGAAATTCTCTTACGCTGAACAATGGACAAATGGATTAAGTAATGGAATAAAAATAAAGTCATATTTTAAAACACTGAAATATGTGGCAAATTCAGTAGACTATGAGGTGCCTGTCTCCCCCTGGATACATACAGTTCCCAATCTATAACTCTAACAGCTTAATATAAGTGACAAAGTCCCAGACCTGTCATGAAAATACATCCTCAATAGTGGCCAGAACCRCTATGAATGGTATCAGTGAACCTCTAATGCAACTACTGATTTTACATATGAAAATTGCAAAGGAGGTTCTTATGACTGGTGATTTATGTCTTCATTAAAACACTTGTCCTTCAAATCAAACCCTGCAATTCGTTGAAATTAATGGGGTCTTAAAATTGGAATATGTATTATAAATTAATGCATTTTTATCTTATATAATGACAAATGTAATATTATTGGCATCCTACCTTTCTTGCACAAAAAATACTGCCTGCTGCACTAATACATATTGGCTTACTCAGAAAAGCAAACCTAACAATGTAAATCTCTAAAGCTCATTTACCGGAGGCTTCCACAGTATTCTGCTGTAACTCAGTCCAGAAGTACCCGTTTTGAATTTTCCAAACCTGAGAAGCTCTCAATTCAGGTCTTGTGCATTTCAGGGCTGTCAAAGTGAAACCATTGCAGCTAATAACTTTGTAAAGGGAAAATTTTCTCACTGCCAAATGCATGACTGTTTCCTACTCTTGCACAGATGCATTGCAGAAAATATGTTTTGCTTTCTCTTGCATGAAAAAGCAGCCACAGATGACTAGCCTCATGGAACGACTTTATTTTCTTTCTTACTACGGCTTTGACGTGCAGGGAACCGCACTGATCGGAGAGCAATCTTCCCCACCCTTGCTGGGTGAGCTACCCTCACCCGCTCTACTCTTCTCGTCCTTCGGTGGTGGTTTCCAAAGGGCTTGCCAGCTGCTACAGGTGCAGCTCTGCCAGACTCCTTCCTCTGMACTTCACAAGGAGCACCCAGAAATGCTGCAATAAGAAATTATAGGTATGGGTCCTCCTTCGGTGGCYGTAAAGGAGCTACTTCTTTTGGCAACTCATCCCTGGTTGTAGATGCTGAGCAATGAAATACATGGACCCGCAAGGCTAGGCAGGAGTTAAACCTCAGCGTGGTCAGCTAGCGGCTCTTGTGAGCAGGCGGCGGATGGCTGAAGAACTGCTTGACACTGCGAAGCAGAGAGAAGAACTCATCCCCACTGATCCCATGACTGAGAAAACCACACAAGCTGAAGAGTCTTTCCGAGCATGGTTGTCTTGTTATCTCTGTAAAAAAAAAGCTCTTGGTTCCCCCCTCTACCAAGTAAATTTTTTTGCTTCCCTCTTAGCACAAGAATTGATGGATGCAGAGGAAAAGCAGAGTACTGAACATGAAATAACGCCGCCTCTATTGCCTTTTTTTAGCTTGCTTTTCTCCACCTGTGTTTTCTACAAAGCACACCTCATGATGGAAGCTTCCAAAACGAGAAGACAGCACCACAGGCAAAATCAGAATAGGTGATTTTCCCCCTTTGTTTTTTCAGAAGTCTCTTCTATAGAGGTTTCCATTTCTGGTTGCCAGGGGCTCTCGGCAGCAGGAAGGCTGACTGAGCATTGTTATGAAATGTCATTTTAAAAAGTCTTTTTATTAATATTTTCCCAAAATTTATTGGTTTCAATAGCAGAAGATTTACTGCGAGTTTTAGAGTTATGTTCAAAATCCATGAACACAAGGGATGTTGAAACTATGCAAAAACATATTGCTTTCCAAAGTAACATTAATAATACATTTGTAGATATTGAGCCTCGCTCTATACTAGTTGAGACAGAGTATGGATGTAATGTATTCACAAGCACTGTGGATAAATCACCTGGATAAATGCTTCATGCTATACTGTAATCTCCAAAAGGTCTATGACTGGTAAAAATCAGCCTTGCTGATCTGTCTGCGATTCTTCTCACTATCTTGTTATTCATCTCTCAGTGATAGCTGAGGTTGAAACAACCAATGTCTTTATACATCTGGCACCACAAAACAACTTTACTTCACAAAAAAAAGTCTTGATTGTTTTTTAAAAAAAATAATGCCAACCCACATCCTCCYGCACACCTCTCCCTCATGTTCCCCCTCAGCATATCAGATCACATTTTAAAAATATACTTATCTGTGCTTTGGTTCTCATGAAGGTAGTAGTGAAAGCTTTTCAATAATTTTTACTCAATATTTAAACACAAGAAATAGCTCTTCCAAAATTATCACTGAAATGGACATACTGCATGACAATCCTTTCTTAAAAGCAATAAACATCATATTCTACTCACAGCTAAACTTTGGAGAAATACACCTCTATAAGCTCATGCATTACTTTAAAAATCAACTGTAAATACTACTTCGATAATTTAAGTACCGATGTGAGCCAAATGCTTGGTCTGAGTCTCATTCCCTTGTGAATGCTGCTGCCCAGAACAAACACACACCGATGCATCCTTTGCGCTAGATCACGGGCTCGGCAACATACCACTTCTATCARTGTAGTCACTGAACAGGAACAGAAACTCTTGTCACAGCCAGTGACAATATGCTTCCAGTCCAAAAAGCGGGACACACAATATGCAGTTTGGAGATACAGCAGGACCATATGTGATCTCTTTTCCTCCATGGATATAAAGCTTGAATCTCTTCAATCCACAGGGCAAAAGAGGCTTTACTCTTGTCCATGCCATGCTGAAAGGCATTATCTCTGCTAGATCTAAAAATTTCACCTTGAAACACTGAAGATTGTGATTTCCCAGTCTCCCATAAGTCAGGAAACAGCGAGTAAGAGGGAGTCTATCATAACTTTGCTGCATTGTCTGAAAAGCAGAATACAACTTGCAAATTAAAGTTTGAGAGTAACATGTCTCTACTGCATAAATCTAATTTGTGATTAAATATGTTAGGATAGGTGTTGGTAACATCATAATCGAACACCACCTGATTTCCAGATGAGTACTTGGATTCATGAATTCATTTGGATTCATCTCCCATCCTCTGACATTTTGACAGCAGGCACCTGAGGGTGCAGAGAAAGTTCCCTATAGGGGACACATCCCTTTGAGGATTAAATGTAGGATTATTCAACCAGGAAATTTAATTTTAAAAGACAAGTACTAGGAGACAGATTTCTTTTTTCATTCATTCTTCACACTTTCTGTAATAATCTGAATACTTCTAAAAATAAAAGCAGAAGGATGGCATAACCAATGCCTGTTAATAGAAAAATAATTGGCTTAAATGAGGCACACACTCATATGCACAAAAAATAAATGGCCCAACAATTCTTTTGAGAGTTACAATATTTTTAGCCATATGGTATTTCTTATTAATTGTTATAACTACTAACTAAGAGCCAAATGYATGCTCGGCACTGTACAACACATCCAAATACTGTCAACCCCTAGCCCAAAATGCTTACAGTTCAAAAGATAAGACATGTAGGAACAGGAGATACTGAGAAACGCAGTGACAAGAACAACAGCCCAAGGTCTCCCTGATATTAGGAGGCAGATTAGGCCTCACTCTTGGGGCTGCATCAGGAACATCCCTCCTCTGAGAATAACAAAATGGGCTCTAAGCCTTTTCTCCTCCACAGAGTCAGCGAAGGAAAAGAAGCAAGAAAAAGGGAGCATGTTCTGAGGCTTTAACAACCCACACTGGCTCTACAATATATTTTGGGCCTTTGGCAATTTATGCTAATTGAATGCAACCCTGAAGCTGTTCTTTCTGTGATGGGGCTGCCCTGGTGCATGGCCAGCTCAGAGTCCAGAGAAGCACAAGCTCCTGCACTGAACCACGCCATGCAGCTCTGGGTCGCAACAGAGCCTGTGAACCAGTGGAATAATGCTGAAAATTCTGATATACCAATGAAAACCACTGTGGGAAAGGCACGTTGCTCTGTTAGGAGTGAAGCACGGTTAACTGGATGTCCTGGTTTGGCTTTGGTGCTACAACATCCCCACAGCTCTCCCTGCTGCTGGGTTCATTGTCCTGCCTATTTTACACGAGGCTGGGAGCAGGGAACATGCACAGGAGGGAGCAGTGGTCTTCTCAGGGCTTTGAATAACCACATGAAGTCACCAAATGGCATCGTCGCCTTCCACAAGAAAGATGGGTATTTGCTATACTGGGAAACACCAACAAAGACTTGTACCTTGTAATCCAGAGGAGAAGCTCAATAGCCAGGAAGGTAAAGAGATGCTCCCAATAACAATTAAGACCAAGACATTTTCCTCAGAATTTCCTCTGATTTCTGAAACAGATTTTCCTGAAACAAGAGCTAATCAAATCCAGGTACACTGCACACCACTCACCCCAGGTTTTTTCTGGCTCTGTAAAGTACAAGGAGGGAGGACCTTCCTTTTTCCCACAGAAGCTCTTTCTTGGATGATGTACACTAAGCATTTTGTCTTATGCTGTCTCCAGTCCAGCCATCTTCACCTCAGAGGCCAGAGGATTTATATCTGATTCCCTGTCAGTCACATACATGCTTTGCAGTGACTTTGCAACTAATGCTCCCAGTCATAAATCTCCCAAGGGCCAGGAAAGATACACTGTAATATGCATAGCCGAGGCCCGGGGTCCTGTTACTCTATCTTGTAGATGATCTCTCTCCTAAGGGATTGCTCTGCTTGAAAAAAAAGCTGCTAGTGTCCATTCCTATTAAGCCATAGCAACTACTCCATTCCGGCACATCCTCCTCGCCTGCTCCTGGGAATCGGTATCGGAGCATCCTCCTTCCCTAAGCACCTATTGCTCTTTCTCTCTCTGGCRCAAGCTTCATCCTCAATAACTGTCAGGGCACTTCTGTGCAGCACAGACTGTAATGTGATTAACTTTATGCTTCACAACCTCAGCGTYAAGAAGTAGGTCCCAGGGCAGGGATTCGACATGAGCCTGTCAGGCCTGTATAGGGTCTCGATCAGAACAAACAGCTCTTCCTTCCTGAAATGGCAGAACAAAACAGCTTTGAACTAGGTGAAATGGCCAGTTGCTCTAAGGAAACAACGCTGCCAAACCCGAGCACTACTGAAGCRAAAGACATAAAACGGGAGATAATTGCTCCATTCTATCTCCAAGACAAGGCCAAAAGATCACAGGGTTTGAAACCATTTTCTTTCTCTCCCTGTGCTTTAAGGCTCTGAATTAACTCTCTATATACAAATACAAGTGGTTTGCCCTGCAAGCATACTGTTGTCCATTTATTAGGTACTCTCGTTGTTTATCTTCACTTTCTTTTCCTTGACATCTTAATTGTGGTGTCTGTGTGTTAATTGTTAACGCCCTCAGCAATGAGAAGCTGTGATACCATAATGAATTTGTAGCCTTTACATGAGCCAGTGATATCTAATGCTTTAGAAGATACTGCAAAGTCATCATTCTCCTTCCCATGGGATACTAACTTCAAGAAGCAGTGCCTTTTCCAAATGCATAAAGAATTAGAAACTTCATGTTAAAGTACTGAGATCCCCTCACAGGCTGGCCGCAAGGGAATTCCAGCAGCAACAAAGCCCTGGGATTTACAAAATGGACTTATAATCCGGCCAGAATTCATGCTGGTTTTCACGCTGTTTACACAAAAGTACTGTCACTAATACTCCATGGTTCACTCTGAAAGCCACAATGAAATGTGATGTGATGTCTTGTATAAGTGCACAAATTTTCAAACTCTTTTAGGTTCTCCTGCAATGACTCATAACTACTGATGACATTGGTTATCAAGCTATTTAGTACCAATATTCCTCAGGGGTGAGAGGGAATTGCTTGTTCCCTTTCTAGCAGTAAGGAAGGTCCATGGGTTAAAGACCACAATGAGACAGAATCTGTTGTATGGTCTGAACATTTCCATCTAAGCAATATTTTAGMCTTCTATGCAGAGCATGCTTTATTCTGTCACAGGACTGGACATGTGCTTCTACTGATGATGGCAGTGGCTTGACAGATATCTATATGCACCAGCAGTACAGAGTAAGAACAACAGTATAATTAATACAGAATATGCACCCAATAAATTTGATCAGCACAAGTGTTTTAGTGGATATATGAAATACAGCTACAGATTGCAACTATACCTGCAATAAGAAATGAATATATCTGCTTTATTAAGAGGAATATCCAGTCATGTCTCCCCACCCTGCACTGCTTCCTTCCCTGATGATCCCTTCACTGACAGGGTACAAGAAAGGTTTCTTCTCCCAGCAGCTGGAATCTGTTATAGCAGAATTAGGAAGCATCATCTTGTGAAAGCTACTCCGACCATTGCAAGCTGCATGGCAGCGTGAACACGCAAAAGCAGCCTTTGTGGAGCAAATGCATGTGGGAGTGTATAGAACGCTTCTCCTAGAGCATGAGACAGATCAGCGCATCAGCTGTAACACTTTAAATTGGAGACTTAAATTACTTGCATAATTTCACTGGAACCTAAATTAATTAGTTAATGTCTGCACAATGCTGTGACTTTATAAAGTACTGAGTAAGAAGCATTTGTTACCGCTACTAGGAACTGTAAATGTGCACTTGACTCAGTGTCCCTTCTTTTTCTTTTTTTTTCCTATCTTTATAACTTGGTCTTAGTAAGCACTGATTATTATTCAGCAACTCTGAAGCAAAAGACTTATTTTCTGCACATAGAAACTATTACACAGTTTTGAAACAAAGTCTGCTCCCTTACATTAGGAGAAAAGGGATCAGATTTTCCAAAGTATCTTGGTACTCCRTAGCAAAGAGTCATGTCTAGTGCAACTCTTAAAGGCACCTGCAGAAGTTTCATACTTAACTACCRTTAAGATGAAAAGCAGATGAACACCTGGGTAACCTGCTTCGGTACTCAGGAAAACTCACTGACTGCCCAACTGAGTTATTATACATTTGCTGAGTTGAAAAACCTGGCCCCAAAATCCTGTCCTTGTCCCTGGATATGACAGAAGCATGGTCTTGASTGAAGAGTAGCTCAAAGAACCACGTCATCATCACAGTATAGAAGAAAAGCTCAGTGATGGGAAAGCTGGTGGAGCTACAAGCACTATTCCTTCAAAACCTGGTGTGGTGGGTTCCTTCTGGGCACTTGTGGCACACATTCCAACAGACACACCAGCCAGCATGGGGACCCAGCTCCTCCACCCCCAGAAAACATGGCTTTGCGGCTGCGGTTCCCTTGCCTTCTCTAGCTGAAGGGATGTGGTTTTAAGTTACTATAGCAGGCGTAGAGTATTCTTCCTGCCAAGGTCACTTTTCAAACATCTTTTGTGGGACACGTAACATACATCTTCCTGTTATCGAAGAATAATGTGGGGAAAAAAATCATGTGAAATGAGGCTGTGGGCTTTTTCCAGACCTTGGGAGCACATCCTGCCCTTGAGGTTTCAGGCATTAGAGGATATACATAGTTTAAACTGATAGTGTACTACAAAACAATACATTCATACCAATTATGTATAGGCCTTGATTTGTCAAGGAAGTTTTGCAGATGCCTATCTTCAAAATAAAGACCAGCCGGATACACTGCTTTGCGAAGCAATGGCTTTATTCCAAAGGCTAACTTAGATGATGTTTCACAGCAAGGTTTTTTGCAGGTGGAGTTCTGAAGTCTTTCATTGAGTTGAATGTGCTTAAATTTTGGMATACGCTCAGGTTCTTTGGAGATTATTGGAGAACTGGAGAGGACATCTATATATTTGCWATTTAGAGATGGGACAGGGTAATACCCATCACTTGCTGCTAAGCTGGATGACAATTGGTTTTATACGTATTTCTTCCAAACTGTTTCCACAGCCTGCAATGAACTTGGTTTTATAAGTATTTCTTCTAAATTATTTACACAGCCTGCAATAAGCTACAATGGACACATACATGAGCGATCAAAGCTGACATAACCTCCAGAGTTAGGTCCTCCTTGCTCAGAAATAATGGGATGTAGAGTGCCAAGGGGTGGGGGGAGGGAGAAGAGTTCAAAGGCTTTGCAAAAAGTCAAAGATATTTTTAACACATAGAAGTTCCAGCACCTAACACGGYGGTATAAATATCACTGTATTATTGACACCAATGGTACACGTCCATGTGCATGGCAGTTCACACGTTGGRGAATATCAGATAACAATGTACATTAAGTATCAAACAGCCATTTTTCTGTCTTTCTCGCAGGAACAATGTCACAGGCATYGGATAATTCATGGACATTTAGACACCAGCATGCGTGCTGACATAAAAATTTTCTTATGTCAAATTACTGGAATGTAGTCCAACAAAGATTCAAGCCTATGGCTAGTGGCTGCTGTAGGAGCAGTCTGCCTGGTGCTAAGAGCTTATTTACATACGTAAATGCCTTTGCTGGGTTAGAGCTTGATTGCAATATTGTCAAAAACATACCAATGTCTCTTAGACACAGCCAGCAAGAAAAGAAGGCTTTGGGGAAGGAAGTAAATGTTTGACAGGATGTTTTTGTTTTATAATGCAACATATCAAAGCAAGCTGGGAACGTGAAGGCTGGAAATRAAATCCCAATCCTACTAAAGTCAATGGGATTTTTGCCACCGAACTCAATAGGACCAATATTTCGTGGTCGCTAGGCTCCTGTCTGCATATTAGCAACATTTCTCCMTCCACTTGACTTGATGCTGAGTCTCAAAGACACACACATGGAATTACACAAGCTGCTAAGTCTTTGTTCCTGAAGTTTCATTTCTATTAGAGATGGATGAATAGACTTTTGAAAGGGAAAATAGAGAAAAGTCAAATTTGTACGCCTGCCTATTCACTCTCCCTCTAAAACTTCTCTCTCAAGGCTTGAGGCAAACAATACTGAATCTAAAATAGAAGGTAGACAGATACATTGATGTACAATGGGGACTGTTTCAGGTCCAAAACACAAATAATTCACAACATAAGATAGAAATAATATTGTGGATTCATTTTTGACCTATCAAATTATTGTTTTAACAAGACAGAAAGAAATTTTAAAACCAAGTCCTTGCAGCATTTTCCAACTTGGGTAAACATCCATATTTATGTGTATTTATTTAATATCTCTTGGTCTTCTAGCACAATGGTCATGGACATTGTGACCAGAATGTCCCACAACTGGTGTGTGAATGCTTGATGAATATGAACACCGGGAAGTTATCCATGTTCTCATTAATTTTGAAAAATCTACAGGGTTCTAGTGCAAATAGTACCAGTATAAGCATAAAATTGAAGGTACTTAATGCCCAGAACATAACCAGACTATCAAATGATATATGCAAAGGCACGAATTGCTTGCTTGCCAATAGAAAGAGCAAATAGAATTATGTAACTGTCTATTGGCTTTTTATCCCAAATTCAGGATCAAGGACTTAAACCATGACCTGAAATTCTACAGCCTCAGGCCTATTCCACATCTTTTTGTGTTTCAGCAAATCYGCAAGAACAGTGGAGAAGTTCTCACAATATGTTAGTTGTTTTGGAGGGTTGCTATGTCCTGAATTTGTACCTGTTCTTGGCAGAACATCCCCTCCCTAATAGATGTACCTCAAACTCTTTAATGAGTTTGTGCAATCTGTGAATTGCTACCAAACTGTAATGTCTTTAAGGGCAAGAATGTTCATGGAACCAGCAAATTTAAAATAAATACTGCAAACTATTCATGGGAACAATCTCAGGTTTAGAATCACAAGAGCTATCCGGTTCATGGAGTTGTGCTTATCCAGGCAGCGAGCAGGAACACGCTCTCTTGTGTGTGTGCAGCTGAAATCTCACTAAAGGGCACATCAAGGACGAGGAGCCTAGATCTGATAAGAAAATGCATATTCAATTTAGTTTCTTTATAAGGTGCATCAGTTTGCTTTTAAAGCTCTCTTTAAAAAGGTCTGTTTTCCAGGAAGGGATCACAAAATGGAAAGTTGCAGCTTCTTTCAAGAAGGCAAAGTTTTTGCTGAGAAACTGAAGCAACAACCTTTAATTGAATTCTGGGAAAAGSAAGTGTTGATGGGCTGCTTGCTGCGAGCTGCCCGATGGGCAGTCTGTTACCAAGCCACGTGACTCTCAAATACAAATGCTCCAGCCCAGTGAGTATCCCAAAAAGCTTTGTACATGAAACACTGCATACCCAGAGGCTGTTTACCTTTCTAATTTTTAAGCAAACCAGATGGAACCTGTTGCTGGATAACCACTCCCTGCTGCTCTCTTTGCTCAAGCTAACACCTACCAGCCTAACAGAGCMCAACAAAAATGTTTTCTTTTCTCTCTGTGAGTCGTCGTGAATGATAGGAAGAGACTCTCTGCTGATCTGTATCAAGTGATCCCCAGTACCTTTAAGCATACGTCAGCTGTACGTTTCTATTGCACAGATTAATTATACATAGCTCGTGAAAACTGAGARCCCTCTGTTGAAGCAAGCAGGTTCATTTGCGCTAAGGACACAGTACCTAGTGGTCACAGGATCAGAGGGTTTGATGGGAGCTTTTGAAATCATCTAGATGACCTCTGTCTCCCAGAGATCTTTTTTTCTGTTCGGTGCTTCAGTGGCAGACTAAAATCCTCCTGACTAGCCTGCTCCAGCATTTCAATACCCTAACCTGCTAAAGCATTTTTGCCTGATGTCTAACGTCAAGCTACCTTCTCTATAAATCCATTTCTTCATGTCTTATCTACTACTATGGGCAGAGAACAGGTTATTCCCCAGCTTCTGGCAACAGTCTTTTTTGTACTGTTACCATGCCTCCCCACTTGCTATAAACGAGCCATGTATAATTGTATAAACAAGCCATCAGTGCATACCATCTTATTAATACAACGTAATTATTCACAGATGGTACTTGGCAATAGAAACAGGAGTCGGCCGGTGTTGCTTCCTATTAGAGGCAACAGGCATTAGGAGATAATGCTCCTCAGCACCTTTCAGAAGGCACTGAGGTCTTCTCTAAAACAGGAATTTGACAAACTCACATTGCTTATCAAATATTTATCAAAACAGGGATGAGCCCCTGGACTTGCTTCAGGCTCGAATGGAATGCTGGCTTGTGCTAACCCTTTCTACAGGGTGAACTTCACCACAAGAGACCTAACCGAAAGGCAGTCAGGCTGCCAGTTAAAACCAAGGAAGGCGAGCTGCATCCACAGCAAGGGGATACCAGATTTGTGACAGCCTGTACTATAAGGCACGGCCACTCACTGCCATTTTTGCTCAGTTTGATACAGAGAGTAGTGCAAGCCTGTACATAGGAAACTCTTTCTATTGATATCACTGGGCATTGTGCCAGGCCTCGGAGACGAAGGAGTGATGCTTGGGAACGCAGTAAGTGATAATGGCATGAAGCAATACTCAGASTGGCGTTTATTTCCAGATGCTATGGTGACAGGGCCTCATACAGATGCTGGTGCTGTAAGCAAACAGAGCATAAAAGTCCTTCCATTTTTCAGGAAAATAAACGTCTGAAGAAGAAAGTCTCATATACAGCCTGCGTGCCAAGGGCTTCACCAGCTACCTTTTCTCCACATTTTTCTCTAGTTTATGTGCAACTTGGAAGCTCTTAGTGAACAGTGCATGCATCGTAAATTATAATGTGCATGTTTTATTACAGAAAATGCAGACATATTGTGGCTAATGCTGTAAGGCTTAAATCATCACATTAGGTCTTTATAAAAAATGGAGATCGCTCAGCCTCATGGGAAAGGCATTTGCATCTTCATCATTACAGAGGCAACAAACTTCATCCATAAAGATGTGTGTAGAACAAATGGCAGCAAATTGTGGACACATGTTTTGCTTTAATTGGTCCTCATCAACTCAATCTAGCTAGTGACTTCAAAGAGCTCTCACTAAGAAACCTCTTCCAAATTTTTTGTTTTAATCTTTTTATGTTTTTTTTTAAACTGTCTTAGAGATTTCAGATTACATAGAATCTTTGAAGATACAGTTTGAAAGCACTCCTTCTTTACAGTTACATCACATGTTTAATTACTTATTCATAAATTATGAATGACTAGAGGTAAAGCAGCATCACCCAGAGCCCCTGTCCTGGGCCAAATGTAGCACTGCAATTTTTACAAAGTCTACCTCTTGACAACTGGGATCAGATTCAAGCCAGCTACAACCATATTCAAAAGAGCAGCTGCTGCTAGTGCCATTTTCACATACTATTCTTGATCAGCATAAATGGATGGAATATGCTCTTTTTGGAAAGCACAGCAGAAGAATATGGATGGCAATAGACTGATTACATAACTCATCTAAAATTCACAAAAGACAGATGTATGCTACATTTAAAACCTTATTTAGATATGGGCCTGATTTTTAAAAACACAGCTAACAAATCCCACTAGTCTGTAAATCAGACAAATATCTACACAAGCCTTTCCTTCTAGCCCCAAAGGCAAGCAGTCCTCATGAGTACGAGGGTCCCGCTGCCTCTGCACAGRCACAGCTGAACACAGCACAAATGAACAGAGGTGGAAACAGATACACAGAAGGGTGTAGCCACTACTGACCCAGCGGCACAGCKGGGACTCAACCAAGATGTGACAAGCCCCATAGCAACGGACCAGTCTGGGGATGAAACTGCTTCTTCCTACATTTCCTAACCACAGGCACGCTCACACAGAGTTTTGYCTCTCCAGCTGATCACTGTTTCTACAAAAACCACCAACACTTTGCCCAAGCCGTCCCAGTTTTYGACTCACAGGAGTACATACATAGGGCACTTCTCTCTATAGCCCTAAGCCTTAATTAATCACTCATAACATAGCAGACAAGACGAAAAYGCTGCCAGATCAGAGAGGCAGCACCATGGACCCACTTGTTGCAGTTGCCGATGAGGAAGGCAGGCAGGCGTAGGACATTGGTGAATCAGCCCCAAGTAGAACATCCTCTTTTGACACTTTCTCTGAAGGTTTGTTTTTTTTCTTCTCTGTATAGTAGCAGCAATTTTCCCTCTTTTGTGCAAATAAACAAATAAGACCATACTGCAGGCCCCTCTAACAGCACAAAGAACAGTTGCAGGAAACACATTAAAGTCATTTCCTCTTCCTTGGTTGCAGAATGCACTCTCTGGAGATTGTTTTTAGTATTATGGTGTAACCGGGGAAAAAGTGAGCTTAMATAACACACCTATAGGGCATCTAAAAGAAAACTGATTTAATAGGAATTAACTAACTTGGTGGATCRTGCCATAGGCTTCTTACAAACCAGCCAACCAACCAGTCAGTGAAAAAAAAACTCATTCCAGATGCCCAAAATACCTCTTATATAGCTATAGCTGTTGCATTTGTTAATGATAATTACATTTAGTACACATCTTTGCTGCACTCGGAGGAATAAAGCAGTTTATCTGTCAGTAGAAATAGTATGTTCAGAATCCATCTTTTCAAATTACATCATGGAGTTCACAATATTGTTGCCTATTACCCTGAAAAATACAGTTTAAAGCAGCAGGGATAGCAATGGGGAATGCTGCCAAGCAGGGAAGCATGATATTAAAAAAAAAAAAAATTACAGAAAGACCCAACACTGTGACAGGTTGGAGGTAGAATATACCTTCCTTTTTTCCCCTACCATGTTGATAGAAATGTATTCATACATTCAGTTTCGTATTTTCATTATAATGAACCTAATGTTGCTCCAGCAACTGAGATCATTTTAAAATTAATTTACTATTCAACACGCAGAAAGACGTCAAAATGTGATGTAAAGTATTCTGCTGTCAGTGGGTTTCTGGTTACAGTCCTCCCTGAGGAGCTCCACCCCTTTGCGCTCCAGCCAGGCACCCAACCTCTGGGACCCAAAGGTAAGCCAGRCAGGTCGCCTAGGCACATCTGGCCTAGCTTTATTCTCATTAGAGCAAAATTGTCTTGGGTGCACCTCGGGAGTTCCCCCTCAAACGCCATGAAGACACAGCTGAATTTCTCCTATATCACAGGAGAAGCTGTAAATAAGAATAGGAACACCAGCCAATCTAGCAAGTAAAAAGAAATCTCTCACTTTGCAACCTGATGGTAATGAGTAAAGCAAAGATATGATATTAACCAAATTTCTGTAACAGTCCATAAAATATTTGTTAGACTTAATTTTCATACATGCCAATAAAAGCAATAGTCCTTGCATTGCTCATTCCATGCATACCAAGCATGATTTTCAGGTTTCTGTCTTGCTTGGACCAGAATAAGAGAAATCAATACAAAATTGTGTACTATAATATGTATCTTTAAGTCAGAAMTTCTGCTGAAGAGCCAATATAAAAAAGCTTTTTTAGATTCTTACTGTAAAGTAGCAATTTCCTTTGTAAAACATACAACAGTGATTACACTTACATTTTGTCTGTTCTTATTTTATTTAAACTCTAAGATTTTGAAGAAAAGTTGTTGCTTGTGATGTTGACACTTAAAATTGTCAGTCCACAGAAATGCCCAAACAGTGTCAATATGGTTTTATACCTAAAATCTTGCTTTACTCCCATGAACAGGGAGGTAGCCCCCATCTACACAGTCTAAATTTTGCCTGAGTTGTTTTGCTGGACTTTCATACTGGATGACTCTTCCGAAAGCCAAAACTCAGAAAAAAGGAACTGGTCATCTCAKGAAGTGACAGAGAATTTAGGTCTGTGTGAAGCCGGGGCTCCCTTCCCTCACTCGTATATCTTTTATTGAGAGACCACCACCAAATGTGCCATAGGGATGTATCCCTTTTGTCCACTGAGAACTAGACAAAAACCATGATTACAAAAACATTGCATTATTTCTTCCAACCACCATCCTCCTCTGCTTCTGCATCTCATTTTTCTGAGGGTGTTCACAGTTGCAACGCACAGCAAATCACTTTTACTCTTGTACAAGACTCTGCAGAATCAGCTGATACTTCAACTCCTTCTTTTAATACATCTCCAAATACCTCAGTTAACAAGATAATTTAACTTCCATATGGTTCCTCCAGGTACCTGAAGCAAGGCATACAGTTAACTAATACCTCCCTGAATTGTGCCCTGCATAAATATTACTATCTTATGTAAGGATTTGAATATTTCCTTTTTTACAGAAAAAAAATTAGTATTTACTTACTAAACAGTTCGCAATAGAGGACCTGTAAGCTTCTCTTCATGGTATCATGTGGTCCTGCTGGTCTGCCAGTTTATTCATGATTCTGTCAAAGAAAACAAGAGAATAAGAAAATKATTTATTACAAAATATATGTTCTATTGTTATACCTGTTGATTACAAAGTAAGATGAAGCTTCATAGGAAAATTGTATTGATTAGCAATGGGAAATTGCCTAACTGTGCTTTGCTTGTGCTAGCCATGCTCTCCAACAGGTTGGCAGTGAAGGGTAGAGCTATGGCCAAAAAGGGGGAAAATTCTCAAGTGTATACAAAATGCACGCACTGAGAATACTTTAACATTGTGCCTATGACTTGATAAAATCGATCTCATGAGAGTCTTTCCAGTTTGGAGAAAGGATCCTCACTGGAAGAGCAAACACGAGATGCGGACACCACCAGGCAGCTGTGCTGAGCACACAGGGCTGGGGCCTCCTCCCCGAGTCTCACCTTTTCGCATCCCTGAAGAAGTACAACGAGGAGAAAATCCACCCTCCTTTCCCAATCAAACTTCAGTGRTGCCGAAGTGGGGAGATCCCAAACTGTGCTGAAATGGTAGCACAAAGGGCATCTTTGTCCCGGCAATTTTTAGCTTCATGTTAGCCAGCTGTTGWAGCTCATACACCTCCTGACCTACCCCACCAGCTACCTGAGCTGCAGCTAGAGCTGTGGCAACTGGAGAATCTTCTCTATGTCCTTGGAAACTCTTTTTCTCCTAAACTGAACTATCTTGGTGTGGGAGGGAATCTCATAATTCTTGTAACYGCTGTCTGAAAGTGGGATGTGGCAAAAATATCTGACCACCCCATCTCCCCACCTTTGCCCACTTGGGGAGTGACTAATAACATTTTATGTGTCCTCAGATGGTATTTTCAAATACTTGTCACAGATATTTTTCATCTCAGTTTTAAAAATATTATGAAAAACTAAATCCCAATCATGCTGACRCTAATTATTCACATTGTGAGGAAAATAAATGCATATATCTGAAGTGAAAAGCAAATGTAGTCCCAAAGCACTGCTGTAAGTAATGTCTCACTGAGTACTCAAAGACAACACAGCATTTAAGGCTCTTCATTCCATAAAAAAGCATTTGCTAAAGATTCATAACCAACTTTGAAAGATAGGACACTGAGATCATCCTCCTAAAATGCCTCTTGTCAATATTAAATAGCATGTAGTATCCTCTAGTTTTCAGTTCAACGTAATTTCATCTTCTGAACTCCTGGGGACATTTCTGAGTCATTTTAACATGCCCCTATATAAATCTTTCAGAGCTTGTTTAAAATGCAATCTTGAAGACAGAAGATAAACAAGTCAAACCAATGAATAACACCTTTGAACTGAATAAATGCTGAAGAGTTTGTGAAAACAGAACTATGTTTGACTTTAATGTGGAAGCCTTAAAAGGATCGTGACTTTTCTTGCCTGTGTTCTGTAACAAAACCCAAGCATCTTTTGTTAAGTTACTAGATATGGAAATTTATGTACACACACTTTTTTTGGATTCTCCCATGCTTTCCTTTCCATTTAAAACTGGATCTTATAAACATCTGAGTAACTTGCAGAAATGTCAGTATTTGCAAGGTGTTTTCTCCTAAATGAAAGCAATCRTCTGTGAATTAATTTTTAATCAAAATCAGAATTAGACTCATGCCATTGTTTGATCACGAAAACTTGCTGAGGGACTCCTGTTCATCCCTTTCTCCTTAAGGTTTACCAAACAACAAAGCAGACATAGTAAAAAAACCCTCAGTCTTTATGCATAAATAGACACCATATAGTTTATTACACCACTTTTCAAAGACGCATATACAAGAAGTCTATATTTAGCATCCATTAAGATATTAATAAATATATATGCAGGAAAGGACAAGAACCAGATAAGCCACTGACAATGTAGATTCCATATCCCCAAGGGCTCTGCTTGCAAGTTTGTATCAAAACAGGACTTASAAGCACTGACCCATGTGAAGTCATAAAAATACAATGGAAAAAAGGGAGAATCTGAAATTGAAACCCTAAATCCACATTATTTACTTTGTATAATTTGAACCATGCTTGGCAACTGTGATGTGATACATTTTTTAGCTGTGAACCACAATTTTTTCACATTTCTCTTCCATCTCCATGCTAATGTTACCCATAATGTRTAAAGGTATTTGCTTACAAATTCTGGTATTGTGGTTAAAATAAATGGTATCGTTTTGTGCATGTATTGATTTAGGCAGAACTCTTAGGGTAATTTAYCCTGTGCTAAGAAATAGGAACTAGTATGCATATGGGGAAAGAAACAAAGATTAGCACTGGAAAACTTTCACTATGTTCTTCTGTTGCCCTTAGTTAGAAGATTTATCTTTTTGACTACACGGCCATAAAATCATATATCGAGAACTCAGTGAAGATGTATAAACCAAATGGTGCCGTGAGTTTACAACCTCTCAATTTCTTCAAAGTCCTCAGTGTGACTTAGGGTTAAATTTAAACAGGAGTGGAAAATATTGCAATTAAACTTCCCATAATTTTTAATTTCTTGTGTACAGGAAATGCATGCAAATCAAGGATTTATTTACAGATATTGTAAGGCAAGAGACTTTTTATGAGATTTATTTGTATACATTTGGAAGCTAAATCAAACCAATGATGGTTTTCCAAAGACAGAGACTGCTTGCAACCACTRTCAATGCTGCACAAAGTTCAGGCAGATGAACATCATCCCATTAAGTGCCTGAATCAAGACCTGACATAAGAACAGAGGAACCACTGCTGCACCTACCCAGGTGAAAGCTCCAGCGAGCCCATTACCGTCTTTAACATTAGCTGCTAGCAGGACTGTAGGGAAATAACATGAGAAACACCATGAGTGTAAAGTAATCCTTACACCCTGACATAGTTTGCTCTATTTCCAGCAACCCTGAGCTGAATACAGTATCTGAGCTGCCATGTTTTTTAACTTGACAATAATGATTCCTTACTTATCTCCTCTGTGTCATACACAATTTTAGTCTTTCATTAGATCATTCCGAATCTCTTTTTCAAGCTGAGGAATTCTCATCTTTTTGTTTCTTCCATACAGAAGATATACCCTATGTCTGATAATCGTCATGCCTTAAGCTGTACATATCCCTTCCAGTTTGGATCTGAGGATTAGGGAACGAAATTACAAAATTGCGTGCAGCCGTCAAAACTTGGGTGCGTATTGGATTTTCGTATTGCACAGTGATGCTTCCTGTTTCTTCTCTACTTTGTTCCCAATTCTGCCTCGATTCTCTTTTCCTTTGTGACGGCTGTTGAGCTTTACTCCACTGTTTTACAGAGCTGCCTGCTACAAATCCCTGAATGGCAATAACTCATATGGAGTCCATCCTCAGGTACATAGAGCTAGGACTGTTTTTTGCCTGTGTACGTGACTTTGCAATTATCAGCACTGAATTTAATCTGCCATTTTACCACCCAATCACTTACTACCATGACATTCCTGAGAGATGGCAATGAAGGGCAGAATTATTATTATTATTATTATTATTATATAACAAATATACACCTATTGTACATAACAGCTTCTGAAGTTGCCACAGTTTCAACACTGAGACTAAATTCAGCAGCTTCCAATCACAGTTCAATCATGGAAAATCTTCTGTATCTCTAAGAAGAGAAAGCAAAGATTCATGGTCAGGACTTTGAAAAGCTCCTTTCTGAGTATCAACCCATGTCCAGCCATCACAGTACTACCTGATGGCCATGCAGGCACACCTAATCCAAAAGTTATTTTCCTGGAAGTACCTGGTTTTTTTTTAGTCTTTAGCTTATTAAAATCTTTTGCAGGTCTTCTGTGTCACAAGCAAGAAAGGTTACCTATTGAGTGGCTGGTAACTGAGAGAGCTCTCAAGTATTTGAGCATGCAGTTTTAGGCACTAATACATTAGCAGAGTCATGCACATGCAGGTGGAAAATACAGACACACAGCCAGTTCCTGACCTTGGGCAGATTAATGTAAAACCAGAGTATTGCCACCTGTTTTAAATACACCAACTGTCACTTACAAGAAGAAAAAAAMCATAAAGAGTGAACAGAAACAAAAATGGTCCTGGAAAAAAACAGGTTTGGAAAAAGTGTGTTAAACTTTAATAATTGGAAATCTAATCCGAGTACCTCAGTTTTGTACCCATTTTATCCTCACTCTGTTCTTTAACACTTCCCTGAGTTTTCTTGGGAGTACATTTCTCCAAAATATTAACTTTAAAACATACTGTGCTTTAATATTTGATAAGCCATTCTGAGTATTTGAGGGAATTATCTGTTACAAATATACCAGGTCTTTGATTAAGATTTAAAAAAAAAAAAAATATGCTTCTTAACTTAATTTCCTAGATCCATATTTAGGTATTCAAGTAAATGAGCATATTCCAAATTACCCTGAATACCCACTGTCTCTCCTGTGAAAACCAGGAAATAAAGGTCTAATTATGACTTTTGAGGTTTTTTTCTATATTGTAATTCATATTGGTGTACCTACTGATATATTTTGAAACAAAGTAATAAAGCTGGTGCAAGTTTGTACTCAAATCAATTTCAATTTAGAAAGACCCATCTTCAGTAGTTAAATTGGTGGAAATTTGTATCCAGAAAAGGTGTCAGATGCCTAGCCCCAGRTACCTGTGTTTGAAAATATCGGCTAAGCATTTGGCATCTGAAATGGACTTATATATTTTGCCCCTTTTAGTGCACAATATTTCACATATAGTTTCTCTTACACAGGATGATGAATAGATGTGTGAAATCCCTATGCACAGCTAGCAATATTGTCTTTCACAGTAAGTGATCCCCTCAACGTCGCAGCTAAATTAAAGAGGACAATGAAGACATAATGATGAATAGAAGAGAGTCCAAAAGAGCTGACAGCTCCCAGCCATTCAATATGTCTGATGGGGAAAAAAAAATACCAACAGTGCCTTAAATTAAAGAAGAAATGGTGAAGAACAGAAGACGAGCGTTGAGGCAAAGCTAACAGTCAATGGAGAACCCTTTTTCTTGTGAGTCTGTCAAACAGAAACCAGGAGACTGAAATAAAGAAGCTGAAAAAATGGTAATGGGAAGAAGAAACAGGCAAAAGACACGCCACTTCCATCCCATGAAGCACCCGAACTTTATTATGTTATTTCTGACTGCCTTCTCTTCTCTATGGATCATTCTGGAAAGAAGAAAAAGCTACATCACTGACAGTTTTCAACAATATTATTCCTGGTTCTGCAGAAAGTGAAAGAGGAAAAGAAGATACACCCAGAAGTTCTTCCATCTCCAAYCATTGATGGATCCCCAATCAAGGAAACCTTGAACCTTTTAGTATCGTACTGTCCTGTGATGTTCAACAAATGCCTTACAAGACAGCAACAGCAGAGGCTCCTCACTTACAACTCAGAGAGCTGTGACTCCCCCAGCAGTTACTCACCCAGCGTAAATTCCACCCCCAAGGTCTTCACCCACTGCTTCCCACAGGTTAGTCACTTAGAGGGTATTCAAGTGTGCCTCATAAAAGGAAGCAGGTGTACTCTTCACTACAGAGGGCTCAAGCGCAATTTTGTGTTTTCAAGTTCGTGTGATTTGTTTCTTAATTCAATAGCCTACTTCCACAATCCACCTGTTATTTTGCAAAATTTATACCCTCAGAAGCTTCAGGGCATGCTAGTAAAAAGATGATTAACTTGCAGCAATAAGATTTCTCCGAGCAAGAATTCTGTGTTCTTGTTCAACATGTGCAACACTGTCTGCTGTGATTTATTTCCCACTGCTTGGAACATGCAAACCATTGTTACCATCTATCTTCATAACATCCTGTGTGCAGCATTTTTGATATTTATGTCCCCTTTATACTTAGATCTTTTAGCACTCTTTGGAATGGATTCCTCTTTGAAGATCTAAGAAAGAGCAATTCACATCTACTTCCACAATTATCCTCAAGAGTGTACACCCTTCGCTTTCCTAAGGTCTCCAAAGAGTAGGAGCTACCCTCAGGATATCACAGCTGATCAGAACCAGTCTTGCTGGCTGTGTAGACCTGTCATACATGCATAAGCAATAGTCAGGTAGGAGCTGAACTAGAGATACTACCATGCTTTTCTGCATATACAAGACTTGCATCCTATGAAACATGGACTTCGAAGCAGAGAATCTCATACCATCCAGGAAAAAACCCAACAACCCCAAAGCCTCTCTTCTCTCTGCATTCAGGTGCAGAGCATCTACAACCCCCARTGGGCCTGAGCCTGGTTGTGGTTATTCTTGTATTGGTGTTTGAATCCATACCTTCCCATTATCATAGAGATAAACACAAATTGAGAAAAACACACAGAGGAAGTAGTGTCAATACACAAGGAAAACCTGACAGCAAGTGCTCCCTCTTCCCCAGTTTCCCTACTTCATCATTAACTTTTGAAATCCCAGYCCCAATTGGTTAGTCAGCTAACTCATTCTTCATCATCTTCCTTTATTCACATGTCGAACCTGGGGCATGTTGATGAAAGGGAGAGGGAGGAAAGGCTTACACTCTTGGGGTTCACTGTCATAAAAATAGATGGGCATGAAGAACCTCATGTCCAGGTGACCATGTCCAGGGGAAGAACTTAGTCTGAAAAGGCCAGGTAACACTGCTGTTGCCTTTAGCTGCCAAATACCTTGATGTCTGTGGTAATCTTATGAACAATCACTGAAACAGCCAAAGGCAAGCATTGAAAGGGTAGGGAAAACTGAGAGGAAAAATACCAGCATGTAAATGAAAGGTCATTTAACATGAGACTTCCCTGCTTTGATGTGTGCCTTGAGCCCCATGACCTTTTAGGAAAAGCTGTGACAGCCAGAGTTACTGCCTTGGCTGATTATAAACGAGAAGTCCCAGAGATGGAGATTGGAATAACTATAAAGCACTAGGCTATTGAATGTCCTTCACATTCCATCGATAGTGGAAGGGACTATTTCTTGATTTTGTTCTTAATTAGCAAATTAAGCAAATACTTTTGAAGGCAACTCCTGTGGGAGAGAAGTCGGAACATCAATTGTTCTGGTTGCTTCTTATTCCCATGGGTGCATATACATGACTCTCTGTGTGTGCCCACTTGTAGACTAAGAAGATAAGAAGCAGCTTCTCCTTTTTACCATTCATCTCTGTGGAGCTCTGAGAAGCTAACATTTTCATAAGGATCAAACTGACTTAGCAGCTATAGGRATTATTAGAATTTGGTCATTAATACACATTAGGGGTGGAGAGGAGAAGTGTCTTGTATGCATTTTAAAACTTTTATATGATTGAATTTGGATYCAGTAGCATTTATGTAATAGAAGTTCCTTTGCTCCATTTTTCTCCTATACCATTACTTAAGCTACACTGCTTATTAGTTAGATATTGTTTTGTTGCAGTTATACCACACATAAAAGTACTTCTCCACTTTTGTCAATTAGTTCCAAATGAATTAACCGTCTGGTTACTGTTATCAAGTTATGTTATACATCAAAGGTGAAACACAGTCCCACAGGTCAAGCGTCTATTTTCTGCAACAACCTAACTTGGATTGTGCCACTAGTCATTTTAAGGCACTACAGAATGCCATTATATACTCTTAATTTACAAYAAATCTATTGCCACAGAAGGTCTTCTGGGTGCCCATTTGTCTTCTGTTGCTTAAAAAGCCAATTTTTTTCTAGTCACAGTACCATGGTGCCATTTTCCAGGTGGGCGAAGTGACTTCTGCCACTTGAATAACATGAAAATCTCTATTACCTAACAGTAATACGAGACATACAACACGTACCTGAGCCATTCAAACCTCTTTCAGGAAATCTCACATACGCAGATATGTGCTTTGTAAATTTACTTCAACTGGAAACTAATAATAATATGTTAAGGTCTAGCTATATAAATATTTCCATTATAGTTCTTTCTTTTCAGTTACTAATGGCCATTTGAAACTTATCTTTGGTGATGAAATTTTATTGCACAGCTTGAAACATGCTATTTTTGCTAACTGAAGAAAAAGAGTCCAACTTCTCTGAGTTTGGGGGAAGATCATCTTTCACACTGCAACATAAAAGAAAAGTGAAACAACTGGGTCAAGAAAGTTGTACAGAAATAGTCCTTAGTGAAAAGAACCTTTCACTGTCCTCTTGAAAAGACTTTTTTTTTTTTTTAAAAAAATGAAATATGATAGATTTAAAACTAAGCTGTGTAATTTTTCAAAATTTTCTTTATGTGTCTTATGGGAGCCAAACCAAAGAAAATCTTTTAATATCGTATCAAGTTCATGATGAAAATTTCACGTGCTGCACTATGCCCAGGAAGCATTCAGCAGTGTAAATTGTCTGCTCTTTGACAGGAAAACTTTATAACCATTGGAAGCTCTCCTGCTAAAAGACTTCCTTGGCACACAAAACTATGCTAGTTAAGATATSTCTATAACTTCTGGAAAAATAAAGAAAATATAGCTTGTTCTTCCTTGTCAATCGCAGCAGGGAATGGACGTAGAAACAAGCTCCATTTCCACATCACCCTTGTGATGGCGTGTTTTCYCCGGAGGATCTCCCACAGCATCTCGCCTGCCTCAGGGTGTCCACAATGTGGATGCTGACATTTGATTTACTCACCTAAACTCCCCCTGTAGATAGCAGGTAGCTTGGCTCCTCTGAAGCCTGATACCTGTGACCTGTTTAAAGTGCCTCTGTTGGAAGGAAGACACCCATCACTTATGTGGGGCTGTTTCTCTTCATTGAGTTTCAGAGGGCTGAAGGTCCACCACTGATTTCAGYTCATAACACTGAAAATGAGGATGCCAACATCTGTACAAAGGAATCCCACCCAGTGCTTTCTCCAGCTAAAGGGATCTCAAGGTTTATGGGGTTAACTTCTCTGCAGCTGTGTTAAACTGTTCCCTTGTTCCTATTGTGTAGGATACACAATAAAAAAGACTTAATGTAAAGAACAGGCAAGCAAATAGCTCTGCCTGCACTGTAATAAACACTGGAGAGTTGGAAAATGGTGTACCTTTGTGAAGCAGCTGAAATCAGGCTTTTCACATTATTCAGCTTGATTAAATGTAAATATTTCAAGTAGAGAAGAAAAAAGGGTGCAAAAGAGAAGGTACTATTTTCCATCTCTTATAATACGGTACTGTATTCCTAAGGTTGATTGATTGGGTCAAATTTTCAAGAATGGAAATCATCAACTGTAAACAAAGAGGAGTATGCATGCTCTGCATGTCTGAAATCTAGGCCAAAATACCAGTTTCATAAAGATGCTTGAGCATTCAAAAATGCAAGCAAGTGCCTTGCTGTCAAACACACCTGATTGTAGCACTGAAAACACCGTTACACTGGCCCTAGATGACTTTAAAGAAAATCTGTAGCAGAGATGGAAACATCTCAATCTAACATTTTAACTGCAAGATCATCTTCCCTTTAATAAACACCACAATTATCCAGCTAAACTAATAACCCTTAATAAACCACCACAAAGGAGGCTCGATATTGTGCATCACCATTATCTGATTTACAGTGAACTAAAGATGCGAGCTAAGGAAGGAAAGTGCCTGTAATTGTTTTGACAAAAATTTCACAAACTGGGTTTTGGTTTTGAAAACTTTAACTGTAAAGTGAGTCCCTTTTACTAACTTCCCTCAAGAGACTGTAAAGATTAAGAAGATCGAGGGATATACAAGAAGAAAAAGGTCAAGATAGACTAATTAAGTTTTGGCCCATCTCTAGGGGAATTTCAACTGACCCAATGTAAGGTAGGTACAGACGAGCCCAGCCCACGACCCGTACATTCTGCTTTGTCTCCCAACTCCCTGTTTAGTCTACATCTATAAAGCCCAGAGGAAATAATCACCAATGAAGGACACCAACATAGTGCTCTTCTGACTCCATCAGATGCTGAATCCAGTCCACAAAATCAGCCTTTTTGAAAACTGAAGACGGGTGAGGAACAAGAGCTTTGAATCAGGTCACAGCGCCCCACCAGTGTATTTTGGTTGTGGCCCATCCTATTGTATCAAGCTAGATCACATAATTAAGGACAACATAAACACCTCAGCTGCCAAAATAATTAAAGAAAAAGCCATGCATTCATTATTGCAATTGCAATTTTGAATTGCACACRTATGTTTGTTTATGTATGTACATAGCAGATTATAGAATCATAGAATCATTAAGGTTGGAAAAGACCTCTAAGATCATTGTGTCCAACCGTCAACCCAACACCACCATGCCCACTAAACCATGTCCCGAAGTGCCATGTCTACATGTTTTTTGAACACCTCCAGGGATGGTGACTCCACCACTTCCCTGGGCAGCCTGTTCCAATGCCTGACTGACTACCCTTTCGGTGAAGAAATTTTTCCTAATATCCAATCTAAACCTCCCCTGGCACAACTTGAGGCCATTTCCTCTTGTCCTATCACTTGTTACTTGGGAGAAGAGACCAACASCCACCTCTCTACAGCCTCCTTTCAGRTAGTTGTAGAGAGCGATAAGGTCTCCCCTCAGCCTCCTCTTCTCCAGGCTAAACAACCCCAGCTCCCTCAGCCGCTCCTCATAAGACTTGGCTATGCTTTCTGCTTGTCTTTCCTTATTTCCCTATTTATACTAGCATGCCTCTCCCAGTGACAAAAGGGGAAAAAAAAAAAAAAAAGGAAAAAATTAATAAACATATATGGCATTTCCCCTTTTTCTTTTCAGTGAAAAGAAATTCATACTAAATTTCCCATCAAAATATATGTTTAAGAATATTTACATGTCAGTTTTGGATAGAATGTTTTTAACCGGCTCTAATCATAATTTGTAAGTATGGCATAAGGATCTAATTCCACAATGACAGGTTATAATAGACATATACAAGTACCTAAGATTGAAAGAAACATTTTATTATAGTTGAAAAAAGCATGGTAGGAAAGCATAACTGCCTTTTCAATTCTTAACCATTGGGTCTCAACAGTGCATTAATATATTTAATAGTAACCCATACTACTGTTGTTTTTTTTAACAGAGCATAAATCCCTAACAAAACCAACACGGTCTGTAATGATATTTTAATAAAAAAATCAGTACAGTAAACAAACATGAAAGGTTGGGGTTTTTTAAGACCTGTGCCTTGCCAGATCCTTTTGCCCCCATGACAGGATGTTAGCTCTGGGGCAATTCCAACTGAACTGTTTGCTAGTTTCCTTCGTGCAGCTATTTTAGAGCACACATTCATCTTGGAATAGTGTCTATCATTTCAAAGACTAAGTCTGTCTGAACTAGCTTCTTGTATGAAATTATAAGAACTCATGCTCTAACAATAGAGACATCCTTGGCAGATTCGGATGGATGGATGCATAAATGCATGTACACAATTATATGCCATGGAAAGCAAGATGATGTCTTGACCTATGTCTCCCTGGTTAAAATTCCTTTTAACAGAGCCATTTACTACCTCTCCTATAATCAGACATTCAATATGGTAAGAAGAGAAGGGAGATAAAGTGAGGTCTGAAATACAACTGCTCTGCTTTGGAGGACTGATCAACATACATCGGAAAGTAGAAGAGTACACTCGCTTGGACCTGACATTTCATCTGAGAGTTTATTATGACTGTGTCTAGTTCAAGGGACACCATTTATTTATCCTCAACTTTCAGCCCCAGGGTTTGATGTCAAAGGAAGAAGTGGCCTCAGAAAGAATAGGGGACTACCAATCAGTGACCCAGCCATAAATAGCAACCCCTTTTATAGAAGAATATTTTGCACACCATTCTGACACAGCGGGTGGAAATAAAATGAAAATTTTACATGGCATCGAAGAGAAATATAGCCCCATAAAAATTTATGTTTGGAGGGAGGTGGAAGGAAACAGGCTCTTGGTAATTTCCAAATTATTAATTCTTGTCCATGCAAGGTTATTGTAGTGCAAACACTGCATTTCATTTGAAAATGTATGCAGTCCTGCCTGCTTCAATAGGAAGAGTTTCCAAGAAAATTAAATGTCAGAGCAGTGCGGCTTATTGGTTTTACTCAATGTAAATTCACTTTTTATGCAACTATGAATAATAATGCCCTGCTCTGTGTCAATGTGATGTCAAAAACTTCAGGCTTTGGAGAGGGGGACTGAAGGCAAGAGAAGGCGAGATAGAGGTGCTTCCAGTACTAACCTGGCACTGTCTGAGATTTAGCTCTACGTGACAGGTTTGTAGCTTTAGAGAGGATTTAGCACGTTGATCACTGCCTGTCTTATTTTCTTCCCTTTCACTTTATGCAGCCAGCAAGACTGCTATTGGCTAAACAGCTCATCTTCCCTCCTTCAAAAGATTCAAACACTAGCATATATAGACATGCAGGTAAGCCAGAAGAAATGCATATAAAAGAATATGGGAAATCTCAAAATAGCAGCATCTGAAAACATGTCATGCTGTCAAGTAAGATTATGCTCAGATGCACAATTTATTCTAGTAAGTTAGTGAAAACTCTCATTTACTGCCCAGAAATACGAAGTTCTTCCTCAGGCAAAACCCACTGACCCCCCAACGGGAGCTTTGCTTCAGTAAAGACCCTAGCACCTGGCTCAGGATTTGTAAAGCAGTGCTAGTGAAGGCCACTGATTTAAGAAGGCTGTTCTTTTTTCTCTAACAGAGGTAAGAAACAGCATAGGCAAGAAAAGAATAAAAATCCCTGGGACTGCACATTTGATAGGTGGATTTAATAAATAAACTGAATCTGCCTGAATGATTCGCTTCAGCTAAAATGCGACGAGGATAGTTTCAGGTGTGTCAGATAGTCTTTTCCTACATTGCAACTACGATGGGCTAAACCATGTTCTGAGCTGCCAAGTGTAAACCCAGAGTAATTCCAGTGACTCTGTCATAGCATGATGCGATTGAATATGAAAACGAACTGATGAAGGAAAAAGGGGAAGAATGGCCTTGTGTAAAGTACAGAACAGCACAAGAGAGGATCTGGGGGACAATGGATTATTACAGCAGGATTTTTGCAGGTACAAACTTCAGTGAGATTTCCCTCTCGTACTGAAAGCTAATAGAGCCTATCTGTGCATCTGAAAACCGTTTCTTTATCTTTGTGTCCCTCTGTTTTCCTACTAAAGAAAAGTCTTTCACRGAAGCAGAGACTGCCTTCTCCATGCCCTGCTTGACTGCACCATGGTTTTGCTTCTGTAGGCTGTAAAAAGTTGGGGAAAATGTGTTGTTTCTTCTGGGTGCAATTCACTTTTGAGCCATGAGTTCAGCCCTGCAGGGACGGAAGATGGGAGATGCCCACCCAAGGGTCTATCGTACGACACGGTCCTCCGCTCATCCCCATATCAGCTCACGTGACTGAGCAATGAGGCAGCCCAGGGATGCAATGAAGGATCCTTTTCAAATAAAATTGCAGCTTCTTTCTTGCTTCGGGAGCCCCTGCTCTTATGTGCTAAGATTGCCACGGCAGGGTTACACAAGACGGGAATYAATAAGATGCAGTGAGAGCCCTTTTGGTGCATCTATCCCTGCAGTGCAAAAGTCTGTGCTGGCTGCAGTCTGTACACACTGTGACAATCCAAATACTAAACTCACATGCTTTGGTTTTCTGTCTACTATTCAGCCTCACTCAGCATAAGAGCAGGGACTGACCACACACATTCAGTGAGTCAAGGTCACATCAAGAAGGAACCTGCTGTTTGCTGCATCTCTGCCTTGTCACTGATGGCACTGGACCGTCCAGCGAGAATGAGGTAAGGGCTTGGAGAACCACCATGGTCATGCCTAGGGCAGCTGAAAGCTGCCTTGGGGACCTGGATTCTCTCTCTGCCTCGGTGCCGAATGCCAAGGAAGTCACAAAAACCAAACTCTGCACAGGCGGTCATTAATTGCATCTTMCTTGTTTGCTTAGAGCAGAGCACGAAACACCTGCGCTCTGATCTGTGGAAGCATGGAGCAATTCCAACTGTGATGGACTCAGCAAAAGCCGACGCCAGAACAAAGAAAGGGTGATCAAATGCTATTTCTGGAAAATTGGGGCACAAACAAGTCACGTAGGGCATCTAAATTAAATGTCCCTTCTTGACATTATGCTTCTGTGCCTCATTTTCCCTGGTGTATAATGTCATTTCACCTTATCGGTACATTGTGAAGATAATTCATCAGTGTTTGTAAAGTACTCAGATGCCGCAATAATAAGAGCCACAGAAGTGCTCCCCAGGAAATTAATAACTCTGGCTTCAAAGCTGGATCTGAATGATGTACAGTTATGGGAGGAAGGAGTGACATAATGAACTACTAAGATAAAATAAAATATTGATTCATCTGAGCAGTGTTGACTGAAATCTCTCCTTATTTAAGAGAGCTCTGCTTTGCACCCTTAACAGGCTTTTAACTTACACAGCTTAACAAAAAAGCAAAATGAGAAAAAAAGACCCCAACTCAGCAATCGTATCACACAGCCCTGCTGACACCCACACAATCCTGCAGAGAACCGGAGCCTTTAGGTACTCAGCCCAGACTTGTAACACTTGAACTAACACTTGACTTTGCCTTATTACCAGTCTGGTCTCTTCTGCTAGAGTCCTTCCTGTCCATCGCTCTTTCTCCTGCGTATTGTCTCCATCCCTTCTTAAAAGTCCCACCCATCCCTCCCTCCCATTTCCCCTCTGCTCCTACTCTCTGTGTCTCACCACGTTATTTCCACATATTCATCTCTTTGTCCCTCTCCTAGTTTTCCTTACACAGGGACCATAACCCAGCCCTGTCCTTCCTTTCTTAATCATTTCAATACCTGAGTCAACCACCTGGACCGTGGTTGCAGCACACTCCCTACTGACAAAATCCTAGGAGAGCTGAGCTGCAAAACTTAAAGAAACGCATGTGGATAAGGATTTCTCAGACCAAAACGCAGTCTAATCTGGCAGATTTCCACTAAAATGCAAAAATCTCTAAACTTGACTCCAATTATAGAAATCCCTCTTAGTTTTTGTCCTGAATCCTCCTTTCTCCCTGACAAATTTYCATTTCCTGATCTGTGATATGGAARTCCCACAAAATAATAAAAGGTACTGTAACTTCATGAAACATGATTTCCCCTCCCATCCCCCCATATTTTTTTTTCCTCAGAGACTGAACTATTTTTACTGAAATGAAAAAATTACAGCCTGAAATKGGAACAGAAATTTTCTGGGTTAGAAAATTTCACTTTGAATGATAACAAAACAGTTTTACTGAGTGAGGCATCAGGCAACCTTTAGCAGACTCAAGGTCAACAGAGTCCTTGTCTATACTGTTCTGCACTCAGGAAGACTCTGACCCACCAAATCACATCAGGAACTTGAATCTTTTCAAGGAAGCAATCAAACCATCAGGAAGGGGAAGTCCTGTAGATAAATGTGTCTGATTCTTCATATACTTCCCTCCAAATTATGCAAGYAAAACTTCTGTCTTTTGCTGGACCATATACTCAGAGGTGTATTATGATTTACAGAATTTATCACTGCAGAGTTCTTCAATTTTATTCATATTGAAAGATACGAGTGCAAATCTTTAACTGAAAAATATTTAAAGAAATTAACTAAAATGGACTTAATAACATATAGAATACTTTTGCAACAAATGCATTGATTGTATGCAAACTGAATTAAGTCTTTTATTAGCGTGTAATTGGGGGAAATATTAATACATTACTTTAATTTGAAAAAATCATAAGTTAGAAGCTTTGAAAAAGAAAGCTGYATAATCGCAGCTTTAACATTAAGATGTCATTGTAAAAATGAATGTATATAATGAACTCGGAAAAATAGAAATGTAAGTGTCTGATCCTTTCCTTGTTTCCTGTACATCTGCATTGGAGTTCGCCTATTGTTATTCAACTAGCTAATCATCATCTTTTGTGTGGTGTGATTGTGTTTTTACTCAGAGAGGCTAATCTGTGAAGACATCTGTTATTTGGTAGATAATAGGCCATTTCAAGTCTCAAAGCCCTGCAAGGCATTTCTGAAGAAGGAGAAGTAGATACATCTGTTCCCACCAGGTAGGGCTACAACTGAGCATGCCATAACACAGCAGAACAAAACTCTTTCACTTGCTTTTCACCAAAATGCTAAATGAACAGGAAACGATGCAAACAAAGAGCAATTTTGGTGTAGTTTGTTAGGGCTGGGAGGGAGACTGACTTTACGTAAATCATTTAATGTTTTCTTCAGAAAACAGAACATCTCACACCAAAGAACAGAGGGACTGGTCATAATGATCACAGCCCACTGGATCTGTGAACCAGGCACAGTCACAAAAAGCAGTGGTCCACTGAATCTGATGTTCTGTTGTTGGTAAAGGTCAATATTAGACATTTTTAGGGCAATGCAAATACTTGACTATTCACTTGGAAAGAAAATCAYGTGCTGCTCCCTAATAACTTATCCACATAAACCAGTTCTCTCTGCATTCCACTGAAAATAGACTCTCTCTGCATTATCTATGAATCAATTGCAGCTCTGAATAATCCTTCTCATCATGAACTTGGGAAGAAACAGGACATATCTTTATCTTCAGGCTGCCTAAGTAACCTAGCACACAGTAGCTGCATTCTGCAAGCTTCCCTTCCTTACATCTTCATCATTCTGTCACTCTTTCCCATCGTGCTATGAATGCAGATGAGACCCATATATACAGATTTATCTTACCTAGGGTTTGTGACACTTTTASTGACAAATGACTGCTCCTAAAGCAGGCTGACCACGCAAATAGCATTAATACGTCAGTAGGAGGACAATGTGTATATATGAACTTACAATATGTACAGGTTCAGAACAGCACTAACCACAAACTGCAAATTCAAGGAGTTCATGTAATTTCTTACTTCAGTTTCACCTACTCGTGMATTTTGGAGAATCATTGCCTAGACAGGAGTTAAAATTTTTAGGCTTGTTTTTCTACTACCTCAGCTTACAGGTCTAGAAAACGGCAGAGATAGCAGAGTTGATGCAGTGTTGCCCCATTCTCTGATTAGTCGTTTGTAGAAATGCAAAACTGAAGAGTGACTTATGATGTTGACACTTTCTGCTGGTGTGTACGACTGAGGGTGTTGTTCAGYGAGACCAGTTAGACACGTTTCTGACACCAATCTTTTTTTTTTTTTTTTTGAGGTTTCAGATATTTTCCCACTCTTCTTGGATGAGAAAACAGCCTTTCAACTCTTTTCTCAGAAAAATAAGGCTCCACCCTGTAGTTTGGTGGTTAAGCTAGTGATCCACAACCTAGCTAAGTACTCTAACCATCACTCTGCTGAGTACTCTAACATAAGACTTCCCGCACTGCCCTGCTAGAGCTATTTTTCCATTTTGTATAAATAATTAGGACATAAAACCAGCAAAGGCTTGAACCTGAGTCTCTGGTGTGTAATGTGAGTGCCCTGTCCACCAAGTGACAGGGTCAGTTTCTCTGGCTCTCTCTGGCTATGAACATTGAACTATTTATTTGAGGCAGAATAGCTATAGCAGGACAAACTGAGAGACACAGACTGATTCTGTAGCCTGTTGGCTTATAATTTAGGTGAAAAGAATAAACTGACACACATAGCTTCAAAACTCTAGTAGTTATTTCCTCGCTCTATTTTTTGACTGAGACACTTATGTATAACCATCAACAGCTTGAGATCTCTGGACAATATTAAACCAAGCGATTCCCTGTTAAAAATGTATGCATGTTTTGTCAAGAGATATTAAGCACAGGCCCGTGGACGCAAAGTGGCTGAGATAACTGAAGGTCTTTTTTGTTGACAATAGTTTGGTTACAGCAAGAGTCAAGAAAGACTACAGCTGCTGTAGATGACTGTCAGGTGCCTTCAAAGCCTCCACGCATGATTCCAGTCAATGCCACAGCATGCTCTCACCTCGCATATACGCCATAAAAGCATCCTGAATGCACGTGCAGTCCCAGTTTCACCATGTGCAGGGCAGGGTTTCAAACAGCTTAAAGGTTTGGGAATGACAGAAACTGTTGCTCCTAGATACCACCTACATATAAAGAAATATCTCCCCAAGGAGCCAAGTGCTTGCAATCCCAAGCAAGACAGATACACTCTAAACATCTGTGCTATATCTACACAGTCTTTGCAGATAAGGGCAAACATATTTTGTTGAAGATGAGAGTCAGCTGAAGGCAAAAGCCACACAGTGTGGTGCTATGCTCCAGGGAATAAATCCAGCCTCCTGACAGAGCTTACTGGATCAAGCATAGCTAAGACAGCTACAGGGCTTTCCATTCAAGGTTGTGTTTTGGGGGCAGTCGGGAGCAAAGTGAACTCAGATTGGTCTGCAAAAAGCCATCAAAGTATAATTACTAGGCAAGAAACCCTAYTCAGGTAAAGGAAATTTCTCTGTAAAATATGAAGTAATAGTTCTGAGCAGAAAAAAAGACAGATCCTGGAAGAAATGCATTATACAYTTACAGCATAAAATTCTCTACAGATGAAGAAGGAAACACTGGAGATGAAATAATGACAAAAAAGATCAACAGTAACAGTATACAATACAGCACATCAAACACAAGTTTTCAAGTAATGCTGCGAATATGGCTTATAGACTTTTGACCTCATCAGTAGACATTCCTCTCTACCAATGCAGGACACATGCACATTAATTCTTGCTTTGCAAGACTCCATGGTGTCTGGAGGAATTATTATCCAGCTTAACAGCAGAGTTGAGGCAAAGCTCATATCCCCTTATTTTACCTATATAAAAATTAGGAATCTCATGTAAGCTATTTGCATAAGCTCCTTTTTAATCAATGAGAAAAGGACAGGGCATCCCAGGTGATAACTGATCCTGTCTTAACAAAGTTGGGATGAAGCCCTATAAGCCCTGTCTTAAAATAGGATGGCTCACTACCTGCAGGTGGCCATCTCTGATTCCACACTGATGACATGGAAAGCCTAGGTGCCTTGCTCCAAGGGCACAGGCCTTTTTTAGAGAACAAAGATGTAGTTAAATAGTTTTCAGCCTAACTGGTTAGCCTAAAATCAGATCTGGGGACTTGAGCAGGATCAGAAATCAAACCAAGGCTTCCACAGTCTCTGACTAGTGCCTTAGCTTCAAACCCAAGTTTCTTTTCAAAGTGGCTGTTGAAGTGGAACATAGAATCATAGAATCATAGAATCATTAAGGTTGGAAAAGACCTCTAAGATCATCGTGTCCAACCATCAACCCAGCACYCATGCCCACTAAACCATGTCCCGAAGCGCCTCATCCACACGTTTTTTGAACACCTCCAGGGATGGTGACTCCACCACTTCCCTGGGCAGCCTGTTCCAATGCCTGACTACCCTGTCAGTGAAGAATTTTTTCCTAATATCCAATCTAAACC
>JASVER010000053.1:1325164-1449960 GCA_030449065.1 Oceanodroma leucorhoa
GTTTGGGTCAGCTGTCCTGGCTGTGCCCCCTCCCAGCTTCTCGTGCACCTGGCGGAGCTTGGGAAGCTGAAAAGTCCTTGACTAGTGTAAGCACTACTCAGCAACAACTCAAACACCAGCCTGTTATCAACACGATTCTCATACTGAATTCAAACCACAGCACTATACCACACCTCCACCCACCCCACCCCAAGGAGGTGGAAGATGCGTCTCCCGCTCTACAGGCCAGCACCAGARGCGCTGACGCTGCAGACCGCCACGCCGGCGGGACAAAAAGCAGCTGGGAGGTGGCCCTTCAGCCGCTTCCAGCCACGCGGCCAATTCCCACAGCGTCTGCCAGGAGGCTTTCGAAGGAGGAYGACCAAATCCAGGCCAAGAGAGGAGGGGGAAAAACCCCACAAGGGAAAGGGGCAGAGGGAARAAAGGGTGCCCTGGGCCGGTCTCCCATCCCGGCAGTAGCCGGGGGCCCCCCTGCCTAGCTTCCCTACTTGGGCACCCTAGGGGTAGTGTGACGCCACACTGACCCCCGCCCACACCCCCGCCAGCAACGCCCTTAGCTGCCCCGCCCCCCACTTGCCCCCACCGCGGGGCCCTGCACAGCCTCCATGGGCGCCGCTGCCCCGGCACACCGAGGCGGGAAAAGAAGCCTCACCTGCCCACCTCTCGCCTGGCCCTCGCAGCACCTCGCTCGGGGACGCAGACTCATTCCCCAGCGCCTCCTCCACGCCGCTCCAGCCCCCACTTGCCCTCCGCCCCACCTTCATTTCTCCCCCTCCCTGCTCGGGACCCCCACTCCCTGCCCTCCCGCCGTGCCCACCCTGCACTTCCTCACCTTCTCCCTGGCAACTCTTCCACACCCTTCCTCCCACCCACCTCGGCTGACCCACAGCGCCCACTGGCACGCSGCCTGGGCTGCAACGCTCCTCGAGGCTCAACCCTTCGCCCGGTGAGAAGTGCCGAGACATTTGACGTCAGTATTTCACTGAACTCGATGGGGATTTTTAACAGGTATAGCTTTGTCGGTTTATCTGTCTYTGTATCCRTCTGCGTGTGTGTGTGAATTGATGGAAGGACTTGCTAGCAAATAGAGTCTGCTAAAATCTTACCATCTACCTTAGGAYTGCGAATGAACCTCAGACTGCTGCTAAACACATATAATCCCTGAGACATACACCGTTGACCAGGTCTGGGACGAGGAGTAGATCTAGCCGGGTCTACTCTGAACCTCATGACTCAACKGGAAGGTCTTCTCACCCTTTTTGTATTAGACATAAACCGCTRTCCAAGTTTGAGACTAAGACTGGATCCAGCTGGGTCTTCTCTGAACCTCGTGACTCAACGGGAGGGTCTCCCTTAACCTTTTCATCCTCTCTATAAATCATTCCAACTAAATTCTAACACGATGTCCTGGTTTCAGCTGGGATAGAGTTAATTTTCTTCCTAGTAGCTGGTATAGTGCTGTGGTTTGGATTTAGTATGACAATAAGGCTGATAACACACTGATGTTTGAGTTGTTGCTAAGTAGTGTTTACACCAGTCAAGGACTTTTCAGCTTCCCATGCTCTTTTCCTTTGTATGCTTCATCCATGTAGTAAGTGATAGAGTGAACCTTGCYAYTGAACTCTGTTAAGYCACACTTTCATAAATTTCTATTAAAATCACTTTCTKCTAATACCTTTGACAGTGATTCTTTAAGCAGCCTCTAAACCACTCATTCGCAACACCTGTTCATGGAACAGCTGTTTTGTTAAGGCCAAGMCAAATAAGGATAACAAAAATGTCCGGTGATTTGGTTACTTGTGCTCCTACATAATAGTACTTCACAGTATGTGTGAAATCTAAGTAGAAAACTACATGAATTAAAAGCAGCAGAAGAAGATACCTGAGAAAGCTGTATCTAAAAAGCAGACTCAAGTACCTAACTCCTATTAGTAAAAGCAATTTGTACGTTCAATGAGACTGTGATTCCTGCAATCCAAACCCACGGTTGACAATAGGATGTAGGCTCCTGTGAYGTTTACTCTTAAAAATCCTGCCCATAATTGAACTAAAAGTCTCAGTCCAGGCATAATGGTTGAATAACCTCCCTAGAACATATATTGTTAATTTAAAGTCAACATTTGCCAAAAGATAAGAAAACATTTCTGAAGACATAATGAGAAAGACCTATTGTAACTTGGATGCAGGGTACATGCTGACTACTGAACAAAAGTTGCTTGTTTACTACCGGACCTAGTATAAGGAAGGGTAACCAAGGTAATGGGATATGTGTTCATGCAGGAGAGAAAACATATTAGGTTGCTAACAACAAAGCAGCTTTGAAAGAAAATGTGGTTTTGTCTCCTTTCGGAATTCATGGCAAACACAATRCCATTTCTTAAATTATTCCTCATTTCCACATTCTTTATTTTTTGTGCCAATTGCTGCTCCTGTCTCTAACAGGAAAGTGTCAGTGTCAAAAATGAGAGACATGGTATAACTGCAAATAAAAGTTAATTACTGTGGAAATTCTACTCCAGCGCTTTAATTAAAGCCTGACAAATGTATCATGGACCCCAGGCACCAGCGTGGAGTACACCCATTAGAGAGATTACTCCTCTTTCTATGGCCTCCCATGCTAACACAAAGGAAATATCAATCATGCCAGAAAATGGCTTTTCCAAATCAAAGATGCTGGGAATTATTCTATTACCTTTCTCGTAGAGAATTTTCAGAGTTGCTGAGAGGGATTTTTATGCAAGAAAGCAGCATGTTAGCGTAAATTTTTGCTTAATTGCTAGGTTAATGTTAAATTGCAGCTTTTCTTTTAGGAAAAATGGCAGCTGGTGAGCCCCTTCTATAAGCCTACATTTCCTCTGTAACTTTATGATATGTAAATAGGTATGCAGGAGACAAACAGCTTCAAAATGACATGTGATGAAAAGAAGCAGAGGACGTCGAGATGCTTGAAGCAACCTTCTCGTGGGGAAAACTGCAGTGAACTCCATCTAGAATTCTTCAGCAAGCCCATGGATGTTTTTGCTGCCCTCCAAAACCAGCCTGCTGAGAAGAAATATTTCCACTGGAGTCCCCATTAAGAGCAGGCTGGGATGAATCACTTACTCTCATAACGTGGACAGTATCGATTTCTCTTTYGGGCTCTAAGCCTCCAGCCAACTGATGCCAGGGCACTGCTAGGAGACAGAGGGGTTTTCTTTTAGATATACTTTATTGTTCCAACTGCAATTATTTCATCGTCTGCTGAGCACTCAGAAGTAATGAACAATGCCGACAAGCTAATACAGTAAGAGAACTGGACATTTTTGCTTTTATTTGCTTAATATTTAAGGCTTGGTTTTGCAGGAGATCAAGAAATAAAAGGAAAATATGCTCAGATCTCAAGAGTTGTTGTTRCTCTTTTTGCTGCCAAGATATTTAAATAAAGAACTTTCTCGTTCACAGCCCAGGTTCTCCCCCTCTTTGATCCTGAAGCAATAATCCCATATTTATGAGATTATTTTTGTTGCCATGGAAATTAACGATGTAAAAAATTCAGCATTATCATTTCTATATAAGCAGACAAGATGCAGTCCTCTTGCAAGACAAACATTTTCCTGACACCTCCTCCTACCCCCACCATCCTACGCACACGGCAGGTCACAGCACAAGAACCAAAAGACACACGTGCCGTGTACAGCACACCACAGCCTTGCATATGGCAAGATTCCCCATACAGGTCAGACTCACCCTTCTGTTTTAACATTATGAGACTATTTTTAGGACTGTGAGAAAAGATCCATCCCATACCAATGCCCCAGTAGACTTCACTTGTGGCACCATCAACTGTGACAAAAACTAGAGACAGCGGTTTGTGGCAATTTGGGATTACAGGACCCTACCCTACAAAGCAATAGTCTAAAATCACCCACTCCTCTCCCAAAAAAATCCAACTTGAGCTCACTAAAAGCACTTTAAGATACAGCCTCTTTTTTCTTTGCRTATGCACTGAAGAGCACCATAATCCGTGACGTGGGACTTCAGTGTTTCAGCAATGCAATTTCCACGCTCGTCCTACGGTGAGATACTACTTACCAACGCTGACTGGCAGACATCTCTGTCTCTAGGAAATCTGCAACCCATTCAGGAACAAAAACACCCCTAAAGCATCCTGCTCCTATGACTTGCATATGCTGGCGGTTGATAAGTTATACCACCCACAGCAAATTTTAAGTTGTTCCTTGATAAAGTATTGGTCTAAACACCTTACTTTTGTCTGTAAATCTACTCTTGGTTCTTAGATTTGTTGTTATCCAGAGAAAGGATGGAAAGCCAGGATTCAGGAAATTGCACGTTCATGCAATCTTTGAATCTTAAAAATGTACAGCTAGTTGCCAGGCATATCTAATGAGTCTGACTTACATGCTTACAGGAGTCGATGAAAGAATTTGCACAAAGCTCCCAAAAAATGTAAAAAGCAATTGCCAAAAGCACTCAGATCAATCCCCTGGGGTTCTGATAAGTTCACTCCTTCAAAGTGATCCAGTGCTTGTGCCAGGGCTGGGGATAAAACTGAATTCCTTCTCCCATTCCCTTTGCACTAAATCCTTCATGCATCCCCCTCCCAGACTGAGCACGGTGTGAGTAAAGTAACAATCACACAATGATATTGCCTACATATTTTTGTTTATATGTGTTTTAACAACATGATATTCCTAAAGGACATGCACAGAAAGCATGGGATTTCAAAACCCATACAATATAACACGCAAGTAACAAAGCAGGTTTCTTTGCTCTCCTTTGCTGTTCTCTCAGGTCTGACCTAGAGAGACCAAGAGAGGTAAAACTCCATGTCTCTTAAGTCCTTAGATGCATTTACGAGACAGACAACGTTTCAAGCCAACTGTGATGATTGTTATGATGTGGACATCTGTTTGCTGAGACTGGCACATTTGTTTCCTTACAACTGAAAGGGCTGAGAGAAGCAGCCAGTTTTTAATCATCTTTATGGATTTACTYTGACAGTAACACTCAAGAAAAATAAAAATGACACAATCTATATTCTGGTATATTTTATGGTTTTGATGGTACAAAAAATGTTGGTTTATCTACAGGAAATTTATCTCGAAKTAGGAAACAGTTTCTTGACCAAAGTTTCTGTGATTTCGTACTTTATTGAAAGCAGATGAATTTTGTAGCAYGTCTCTGAAGGCAAAACGGGGAGCTAATGTTGAGTGACAATTCATATTAATGTCCCTAGGTATTAATATCACAGTTATCCAGTTTTCTGACCATGGCCCATGAGCACACACAAAAAAGGATACTGATAATTGCAGTTCACAGTACCTGTCACCCTTCTRTTGTGGGTTTAAGTTGTACCTGGCTCTTGGAGATGCTTTAAGCCAATTATTGGTTTAGAGATGATGTTTGCAACTGACTGGATACACACACAGATTTATTTTCCTCCCTCCCAATTTTCTTCTTTACTTGTATGTTTATTTACTTTCAAGAAAGCTGTTGCAAGCTCAAACTCAGACAATTTATTGAACAGCAGCTAAGAAAACTACAGTTAACAGGTTCATGTAGAATGACCATCGCAGACCATCTACAACAGCTACAGCAAGAGGGCTTTAGGCACCAAAGCCCACCTGTTTCTGGAACTAAAGGGATATTGCAATTCACTAGTAACAACAGCGAACTCATGTCCTCCCTGTACAACCACCACTGGAATTAACTCTGCCGAGTTTTAAAACTATGCTGCAGAGTCTCTCTGCTCATACGGATGGATGCAGACGGGAAGGACTACGCTGCTGCCGTATTACTTAGGTTTCCTTCTTTGTTGACCAAGTRCTGGTCTGCTCATCACACACTAGAAACAACATCTCTTCCCCTTTCCTAAATAAAAGCTGTTTGGCAAAACAGAAGCTCCAGGTACCGGGGGTTGCCAAGCCAGAGCCATTCCTGAGTGCTGAATTCACAAGATGTAAAGAATTCTTTGAAGTGTCCAAATTGCTTTCCTGAAATGAAAAGACCCCTAATGCTCAGAGAAGACACATTTGTCTGTGTTTACAAATGTTCCCCCAGCCAAGCTGTGATACCTGAACATGAATACACTGCAATTCTTACAAGAGATGGAAAGATTAATGTACTGTAAGTCCAGAGGGAAATCCCTCCAGACACTGTTTTTGAAAAGCTTAGAAATCAGCTTTTTTTTGTGGTTGCCACTATTCCTTAGCAACAAAGCTAGTCTGMTGAACATGGCTCTGCTGTAACACATTCCAGAAATAACTAGCAGGGCTGGCATTGTTTGGACTAACAGGGGAAAACTAATCGGGTCATTCRCTATGTGCTAGTCCTCTCCACCTGCTGACCACCTGCGTGCCCCCGGGACAATCCAAGAAAAACCCACATACACTTGCATGTGTGTGTGTATACCTAAATATACTTACATATATTAAAAGGGTATTTATAAGGGAAGATTTTTCACAACTGCTATGTGGGGGATGGAGAGAAAGATGGTKGAGAAGAAAACAAAGGCTTTCTTCTGTTTCTAACAGAAGGTAATACTAAAGCCCAAAGCGCCTTCCCCTCCCACCSAAGTGCTCCACAATGGCCAGGAAGAACCCATGTCCTTGTCCTCCAGACAGCACGAGAACCACCCTCTCCCCGAAACTGCAAACTCCACTCCCCACAAGTGGAGACACTGCAGAGAGGAGCTTACATTGTGTTCCCACATTTCTGCATCTTTACAACAGCGTGGATGTAGCAGCTCCAAAAACTGGTATGCTAACACAGAAGCTCCCTTGCCGCAGCAGGGAGTGTTTGGAGACTTTCYTCCTCGCTTTCCAGGGCTTGCCAGTGAGATGGGGTTCCAGCACATACTGCAGACAGTGTCCTACAGGTCTGAACTAACCCATCATATTTTCCTTATGAAGGACACATCAGTAAAACAAAAAGAACTCCTTGCAATGCAGTATTAAGGGCAGGATTTTTYTTCTGTTAAGCAAGTTGCCAACGTTTTGAGTATTTCTCTGTTCCACACTGGGGTAAGGAATTTACACTTAAAATTTTCATGAAAAAAAAAAACCCAAACCCCTAAACAAAATCTCACCTAGGACCTAGGAAAAAAAAAAACCCTCAAGTTATTGCTTTGTCTGATTCAACCAGGGGCTTGAACGTATAGCTCCAGCTTCTCACATGAGTGTCTAAATCAAGAGGGCATTACATATCCTGGAGAGGGATGTTTTTCTTCTTGTGACCAGAAACTCCATCTTGGACTTGAGAAACAGAGATTAGATGAAATGGCTATGTTTTAGTAAAACAATGGTTTCCTTTCAATGCAAGAGTATTTTCTGACAAATCTTGTTGCATTTTGAACGTCCAGGCTTGCTCTAATTCATATCTAAGAGGTCAAATTCCAAAGTTCTGTGCCAACAGAAGTACTGACTGCGCAAAACTTCACATGCAGAGACAAAACGACAATATTAGTGGCAACTGCTTTGCCATCAAGTAAATGGATGCAAGCTGTAACGCTACATTAACAAAGAAGTATGGACAAGAACTGAATAAATGTGTCCAAAATTCAAGAGAACATAGCCAGGGCCCCAYTGAGTAGGACTTCATCTATTCTAGCTAATAGCACCATCTGAGGTTTTTCTCCCAATGTTTTCRATGTGTCTGTGCTGCTGCTGACATGCTACCGTTACACTGAATGGTACCATGGTACTTTGAATTCAAGGTCAAAACAGGGCAGAAAAATTGGCAGATTTAGACCTCTTTCAATTTGGCTTTWAAAGGCATGGGATAAATTGTTCCCTCTCACCTTCAGCCCAACAGAAGTGAGTGGAAAGCCGGGAGGAGCACAGATCACACCTGTGAAAAGTTCAATACACCTGCTACCACCAGCCAGAACGCTCCCTTTCTGCTCTGACACACATGATGCCTCAAGGTGCAATCTAGCCTACCACGTATAAAACCCTTAGTTTCTAATTTTACACATTCGCCTCTTCATAAGAGAGTTCTGTACTTCAGCACCAATGAACCGATGCAGAGCACGGATTAACGCACCACTGGTGCGCGTTTTGGGTAGGTAAAAATCATTCAGCCTTCCCCAAGGTGCTTCACAACATGCCTCAGGCATGTTCAGTGGGCTGTGATGCACRCCGAGCATCCAAATTGCTATACACTGTCATATATTCTACATACCTCGCAGCGCCTCATTGCCGAGACAACAGCCTCCAGCGTGACGGTGCCTCCCGGGGAGAGGCACGCGGCTAAAACACCGGGCAGYGCGCCGGATGCCCACAGACTCAGGGGCACCCTAAATTGTGGCAGCCATGAACCAGTTAACAAATTACCTTATAAATTAAAAGCTAGCTGTTAAAAATCTCCTCTTTTGACAACCTTCAATTACAAAGACTTGCTCTATTCACACCCAAATTAAATGTAAAAATCTGACTTTCAACTGCTAATTAGTCGTAGAAGATAGAATTACATTTCTGTTATGGCATATTATACTTTCCGTTAATCGYTATTTACTCCCACTGTTTTGAAACTGCCACTTGATATCTAGCAATGTTAAATGCATTTTTGTAAGACTTGGGGGGGAAAAAAAAAAGTCAAGGTTCAGGCATCTCTTTGGAAGAAAAGACACTGTAAAAATAAAATACCAGGTCTTTGTTTGGTGAAAATCAATGTATGTCAACTGAAGCCAATGGAGCCACATTGATTTTTATGCATGCTGGATATCCGTCCCAATATTGCTTATACCCATTAAAGACAAACCAAGCAGACCCAAAAGTGTTTGTAAGTGGTACAAGCAATGATGGAAGGAGACAAAAAGGGGGGGGGGGGGGGGGCGGAAGAGAAGGAAGATAAAACCTGTTTTTTATTTTAAAAGGAAAAAAACTAACAATAAGAATGTAACATTTTGGTGACCTTTTCCTTAATTGAAGCTTTGCCAGTTAGTACCAAAAGGCAAAAATAGCAATGGTAAAATAATAATTTATATACTTTCATGTATCACATGGAGGGGTTTTAACGTAAGTAGCATTAACATCTCCTAAAACCTACTTTTCTTTTCTGCCGATTTACTCCTTGGCTTGTGTATTTAACTAAGCCAGTGCTCAGCATTCCCCTCCCAGTGAGTCAAAGTCAAAGCTCTGTAAACAGGACTGTTTACTGTCTTAATCTGTGCTATTTTTCATACTTGTGCTAATTATAGAAATAAACACACATTATACATCAAGGAAATATAAAAAATGCATTGGATCAGTTTCTGTTCTTACTAACATAGGATTCGTAGGGACTTTAATTTGCTTCAACTGAGTTACAGCTTCATGAGATGAAATTCAGGCTCTTCAATAACTAAAAATTACACAAAGAGGAACGCTTTTAATTCTAATGAAATATGATGGTTTTGCAATGAAAGAATCAGTATTTTGCTTAATTGATCCTTTTCAATAACACCAAATTGTAATATACACTAGCAAACCATCTCAGAAGATTTGATACTATCAAATTGCTGAGTGCATTAAATGCTAAAAAGCCACCGAGAGAGGAAAATGACCCTTAATGTTTTGTTTTCTTTTTGTTATCATTGAACTGAAGTAGTGCTCCAATTCATTTTCCAAAGCTTACATGTATATCTAGAGGAGCCTGAGGCCAAATTTTGTCCCTTTCAAAGTCTCTGGTATAATTGTCATTGACTTCAGGAGGGTCAGATTTTGGCTTTACATAATTTTGGAGTATAAAATACTGTTTCTGTTTCCAATGAAATCAATAGCAAATCTGCTTATGGTAGGCTTGGACCATATGAACCAGACCATTAAATGCACACCACAACAAAGAATACAAGATTATCCCTCCTTCTTCCATTTTATGAGTTAYAGCAATTGAGGTCATGAAAATCTGACCTGTCTGAAATACCTCTTTTGGGTTTGGTTTCAATGAAGAAAGGATTATTACAGCCCATCTCTTTCTTTCGTAATCTAAGGTAACGATCAGAAATCAATTAATATCTTTGCTTTCTCCTTAAATGATGGCTACCAAAATTCAAGTATATTTATTAAAAATGGAAAGCTAGTGCCTGTCAATTTGGGAAAATAGATGAAGTGCTTAACAGGTTACATTTAAYCTGCAATACAAGAGCCATGAAGATGTCTAAACTAACACAAAGGAGATTTTAAAACTAATGGAAATGTAATCAGTGTTTTTTTTATCCTACAGGATCCTGTTATATTGCTCCAGACTGCTCCCAATATCTCCTGTCTTGAAAGCTCAATCTTCTCAAGCAAAGCTTTGATCTACATGTTCATTGCTAAGTAGTTTCAAGTATTAAAGAATTAATAACCATGCAGTGTATTTCCTCTCACCTAATTCTGCATGCTGTATGGCTCTTCAGAAAATCAAACATTATCTGTCAGACAAATGGCACCACGGTTATTTGGAAGATTTAATTTGGCGGCTTTCTAGCAATTCAGTAGTATTTTCAGTTATGGTAATATAATACTGAAAATGCTGGTACTATGTGGCTACCACAGAGACAGTTTTCTGGTACAGCATGAAAGAAAAGAAGCCCACACTGTCGTCCTGGCAAGGATGAAATACACTGCTTACTACCCAGCCCACGTGGTGGGAATGAGCTGCAAATCCAATCTTTTGTTCAGCTGCTGTGGGGCATCTTCTGAACTTTCACAGCCTCCACACAATGTGTTTGTTGTTGATCATTTATCAACTATATAACTACAATAATTTATTCTGTTTCATTCAGATAGTAGCAGTAATAAACTTTGCTACTCAGAAAGTATTTGTATCCCGCACTGTCTTCAGCACTTTTTAGCTAACAGCATGTGAAATGAAGCAGGCTTAATTGCTCTTCTACCCATTAATACATCCAGAGTGCTGGCGGTGGCATTTCTTTGCAACAGTGAGGAAGGAAAATAAATCATGGAGTTCATATGGATCACCCAGCTCCAAAAGACCACGGTTATTGTAGGACGAAGGAGGCATTTCTCCCTGGCCAGTGGCTGCCCAGCTGCTGGTGTCTGCGAAGGTGATCTCACCCTCCCCAGGTGTGAGCACTTACGGGCTGCTGAAACAACCACCACCACCACCTCCATCAAGGCAGGTTTTGAATCAATATGGAGTCCTCCATGTAGGAGTAGAGATGCACAAAAGCCTGAGCTGAACTCCAGGGAGCGAGTTACTCTACACAGCTTGGTAGTCCCACCTTATGTCTATGAAGCAAGTAGTGTGGCCCGATAGGAATAATTTTGTACCACAAACAGTGCTRCTAAGGGCCCAGCAACCACACTGTATATGTTTCAGCAGCCAATCACAGCATGCAGTGATTGCTGCCGCTGGCTAAGGAATAGCTGCAACTGTTCTCTCCTTTATTTTTTAGCCACAGCCAAGGGACATATATGGTGCTCACAGGGTACACTACTATTGGGAAAAAAAAATAAATTCCTGTCATATTCAAAGGGTGCAACGCAGAATACATAAGAACAAATAACGGAAAGAGCTACCTTAACAAAGTCTTTGGATTTCTTACGCTAAAGCAATATGCCCTAGCCTGCAGCTCTTGGTATCCTTGCTAAGCCACTAAGACAAGGACAAGAAGACTGGACCTCAGGATAGATATGCAATTAAATATAAACTCTCAAAAACATTTTTATGGAGGACGCTAGGAGGAACAGTTAATAGCGGAGCAGTGCCACATGGATGATGCARATAACCCGGCTATTTAACTACCTGATCATAACTTGCTGTGGCATGAATCCACTGCTAAAAGGCCTGGATTTTCTCTGCCAGCCACTCTGTGTAATAGTTATCCTTGACTTCTACATATCGAAATGCTTGCTAGTTTACCAACTTCCCCAATGTCAACTTAAAAGCTCTCAAAAAGATAAAACTCTTTCCAAAGAAGCTATCAGGAATATTTTCACTTTTGAAACTACTCTCTTCTCTCATTAAGTGACAATTCAGTTGCAGAAAAATCCCACTGATATAGCAGCAGGATTGCCTGAACTGAGATGCTGAAGAGGATCAACTCATTAGGCTGTTGCTTGCTYGTGCTGTATTGCACTTTTCCCAGGCAAAAGGTTGCTCCATAAAATTTTGTGTCATCTACAGGATTTCTGAGTAGCAACATCTAAAACCGGGCACTCACTGGACATTGTTTTTTATAAAATAACCCCATTAAAGTAGGATTTCATATGCATGTTTAGTTTTTCCTGATGGTCACCAACATTTCAGTTGTTCAACTACAGCTGATGTATCTGCACTTAGTTCTTGCTCTCCCAGACAAACACACTGTAATGACTAAAAAAACCCGCACTATCGCTCCCTTCTTAGAGCTTTCCCTCAGGAAGAGGCCACCTCATGCCAACCAAAGGCATACACMCATAAGGAAAACGTATAGAGTCCGTGTTTTTTTTAAAAGAAAACATATTCAAAAGCTATTTTCAATTGCTACTTTTAATGCATACTGCTCCTAGTGCAGGAGTACCAAACTGTTTACAGGATCAGAGCTTTACTAAACTCAAGGTGCTGCTAAACTGCACGAGAGGACCTGGATGCCTACACCCCACAGGAATTATAGCTTGCACAAGCTAAGTTTCACTAATAAAGGAACTAATTTTCCCACTGATGTTTTTTTATGTGGTTTACCACAGCCGTCAAACACATTGACTTTCCTGATGCAGTAGAAAAGTTCACCGGAACCCCACATTGCTCTGTTAAAACCACAGGGAAACCTTTCAGACTTATTCRTACTGGCAGGTTCAAAGAATGCCAACACTGACTTTCATACCACTAGAACCACGATCCTTACCCTGCACAAAAATGGATCCTTTTATACTTRCACAGAGTCATATTGATGCCTACAWGCGCAGCAAGGATGAAAAAACATACCAGGCCACTGAACAGTGTATTGGCAAAGCAACTCAACCTTTCTGTGCCCTTCTTCCTGACCTGCATTGATTTGTGCCACAAATTAAATACTGTGCACATAAAACCACCTGAAACTATGATTTTTTTTAATCTTTCAGCATTTATTGGAAGAACATGAAGAGAGGGGAAAAAAGAACATTTTCTTTAATACCATTGCAGCTGATTWTAATATATAATGCAAGCTCTTTAAGGATACTTCCATCGTTCCTTGGCCACTCTGAATATTGAGWATTGTTTATTTGATACATTCTCCTCATCTCCCAGAAAAACATAGTAATTTGCAAATGGGCCAGACTTGTTATGTGAAAATTAACTTTCTGGTTAAACTGCAGTTAGCTCCCCCCTTTCCAAATACACAAGYCCATAACCTAACGCAGGAGACGAGGTCAGGTTTTCTGAGCCAGTAAAGCTATTCACATTGTTCTGGTGCCTTTAAGCACCCTTATATGYGATATTCACGGCCCCTGTTTTGCCATCCACCCTCTAGGATTCCCAAATAYGGAGAGGAAGAAATTTTCCAACAATGTCCCACTACCAGAGGGGTTTGCTGGAGTCCTGCTTTACAGCCAGAGCTGTACATGACTGCTTTACAGCCAGAGCATTAGGCTACGCTAATTCTAACCCAGGACAGCCCAGTAGCACCACRCTACCCAGGTGGCAAGCTGCTTTGAGACTTCCTGGATGGAGAGGTGAGCTAATTGATCATTCAGCATCAATCATCACAATCCAGGTCTTAAGGTACGTGAATAACAAAATTACCCACATCTTACAACTTTACAGACCTGAGACAGAATGGCTGTTCTTCACAGCCAGGTACTGTCTGCAATATCCAAGCATTATGCCAGTGAATGGTTATCTCATTCATTTTGCTGGCAGACCATCTGACACTGGCAAAATACAGCTTTCCATGCCAATCTTCAACATATGTATATGAACTAGTAGAATAAATTTTATCACTCTGCTCTGGCTACTATTCCAGCATATTTTACTGAATAAAACACCATCTACAGACAGATCCCAAATTTAATCATGTAAGTCCTGTGCATAAAGGAATAATTTTAGGGCTCTCTTCCTGTAATAAGTTGAGCCCTCACAACTCCCAYTAGAGCCAAATGGAGTTGAAGGAGCTCCCTAAAAAACAAAATACTCAAATGAAAGATCATTATTCCAAATGTTCTGAGTAAAAAGAAATCCACTCATTCATATAGGTTGGCTTAATGAAATACTCTCAAAAGGCAACCCTTCTTGGTACTCGTGATGCTCCCTCCATTCAGCTTTTTACCCATTTTACAACAAGGAAAAAAATACAAAAAAATCTTTTCTCTGCCACTTATGTTAAATGAGTATTGCATGTCATCTCCTAGCTTGACAATTCGATGGCAAGCAAAATCAGCAAAAATGTTAATCATTCACAACTGCTGATGGCAACCAGCCTTGCAGATTTGAATGGAAAAGTCAAAAACGAGACAAGAGGTTTAACTATGGTGTTTAAAGGTTCTATCCACACAGGGTAGCACCTATTAAAAATTATGTTGCTGACATGCAAACACAGAGGAAAAGAACTGGCTGTCAGTGTGTTTCAATGCCACGTGGTTAGGAGACCAGACTCATGGGAATTATTCCAGCTCATGGAAAATATTAATCCTCTTAAAACATATATATGTATCATTCCAATAAAATGCATATTTAAGTAGGCAAGACAGAAAGTCTTTACCAGGTACCTACAGGTGACCTATTTGAGACCCTCTAGGTTTTTCTAGGATTGGCTGTGGCTTCAGCCACAAGCTGTAACACTGGCTCAGGATGCTCCATCTTGTAATTAAAGGCTTAATCTCCTCCTCCCTGTCATCTGGGCAGTTGTAATGAAATATGCCAGTTACTCCCTACTCTTGTTTTGGAAAAATGCCCAGCAGATTACAACAGAAACAAAATTAAATTACCCATTCTGTACATCCACTTCACAGCATACCCATACTGCCCTTTACCAGACTTGCATTAAAGCAAGAAATATTAGACCAAAACAGCTTTCTCTGTTTTTCAGATTTCATTACCCTTCAGGAAAAAAGAAAAGTCTTGCTCAGGACTCAGTATGTCACTTTGCTTTTCGGACATATAGCTTCACACTTTTGTTGGGACACAGCTTTCTACAGCACTAGGAGGAACACATTTTAGCTGTTACACATTAGCGACTAAGCAATGTTAACTGCAGACCCTTAACTCATAAAAACAGAATAACAAGGGTAYAAAATATTCTCGGAAGCAAGATATCCCCCAAATATACTCCTATACCATCTGTTTTTGAACACACTGCCAGCTCTTTTTCCTCTCCCTTTCTCCCTCCTCCTTTCCCTTCCTTCCCGCTGCACATACTGCAGGTGCCAGCGACCAGCCTGAGTCGCATTTGGGWGGAAACAAGGCTGAAACAAAATTAATGTAACAGGTCAAAAATGACAAAGCGAGTGAAGAGAAGGTAAACAGCAGCTGTCTGCTGGCTTTTGAAACTGTTCAACAGCTCAGCTGAACCCAGAGAAGTCACATCTTACACACAAAYACACACGCTTTTACCGGTCTAGATCGAAAAATTTTCAGTCACATCCTGCTGCGATAGATCTGACAAGGCCAACAGTCCCATCCATACCCGAATGCTACAGCTGCTACAACGAAGCATTCCTGGTATCCTTCTGGAGTGTTGAGTGAAGATTCACCTCTTTTTACAGACCAGAATACATGTTTTTTGGTACCACCGATGGTCTCTGAATAGATATGGGAGACGAGAGTCTTGGTGTTCTCAGCGTAAAGGGTACATGAATCAGGCCAAAATTTAGGAGCGTATTGAAAATCCATCCTGCACTAACACAGCCCAATTGTAATGGCCTTTCTTCCAGTAACCCCAAGAATAGAATAAGTGAACTATACCCAGCTGGTTTTATTAAGAAAGGTTGAAAGATGATCTGTTGAATACTGTCTAAGAAAGAAGCTAAAAAAGRGGGGGAAGCTAGGCAAAAATGCAATAAAAAAATCTAAGTAGTAGTGATAGTTCTTAAGTCTATTTATGGAGCGAGGGGTTTTGCATTGTTTGTGATCCTGTGAAGGGAGGAGCAGCAGAGTGTGTTTCTGTAAGCCCTTCTGGACTTAGCACAATGTCACTTGCTATTTTAAGAGACTGAACTTAATGACCATTTCATTTTTATATTCTTCATTAAGGTCTAAATTATGTTTTCATTTAGCTTAAGAAAAGTATGAAATAAATGTTTCAGTTGTTTTGGATTTACAAAAGATCAGAAACCACACTGTCCAGAATATTGTTCTGATAACATATGCATTTATGCATGCAAAGCCCTTGCTCCAAATACTTCAGCTCTTCAGGGGACGGGGGGAGACACGTGGCATTTATACTCTAATCCAGAATAGCTGCTGTCCCAAAGCCCACCCTCAATGCCATTACGAAGTGCCAGAGTGGAGGGAAGTGGATAAAAACCAGATGCACCTGTATTTCAGTTGTCCCCCTTCTGCGTGTGAACAGTTCACAAGCTCTTCAGCAGCGCACAACTTGCACAAGCCCTGCTGTTAACAAGGAACCAGACTCCAGTGATGTAGCATTCAGACACGTGCAACACTAGACCAAAAACTCCAGTACAGATCAAATAAAAAAGTTGCTCCAGAGCTTCCTTTGTTAACAAATAACCATACAGATTTACATTCTAAATCTGGTCTTTCCCTTTTTCACAAAGCTGTTACAAAGGAACTTTAGATAGTACAGCGTTTGCAGAGTTGAATCCCAAAGCGTGATTTTAACCAGAAAAAAAAMCCCCTAGTGTTTACATTTAGATCTTTGTAGGTGCTTTTATGCAATGAAGATGCCCAATCTAGGTAGCTCATTTCTTACAAAAGCAGACAAACGTGAATACCCTTGCGAGAATCGAGGAGACGACAGTCATGAAGCAGAGAACTAGCAAGATACGGAGACCAAATGAATGCCATAATGAGAATGGGAATTACGCTTCCTTTTGTTGGTTTTTATTCCACTCCCATTCAGCTTCCATCAAAATGACTTTGATGATGTTATTAAAAATCACAGGTTCTTACAGAAAACAGGCTCAGAATGTCTCAAGGCAGCTATTCTGGCTCCTGTAGCAAGGGCCAAATTAGCCTGTTGCAAAATGGTTGCTTCTACAACCAATAAAAGTGACAGTGGGGTTGATGCAACAAACAGCAGTTCTGGAAAATCTCCCAAGCAATTCATGTTTAATTTAGGAATTTGGACAGTGAGTTTGACATTTGATTAAATCTGAATTTCCAAATTAAACAATCTAAAGAGCATTAAATTAATAACACCATTATATCTTGCCGGTGACATAACAACTCCCAGTGCCTCCCTGGGTGTTGTTAGGCACCAGCAGTTGATCAKAAGTCCTGATAAAGCTCAGAGTCAACTCTCCCCAGACTGATTAAATGCAGGTGCTTTTTGCATCTTGTTTTCAGATTCTGCACAAGCCTAGCGTGCAGCACAGCTGAGACCCATTTCACTACTGTTCCGCAGCTTTTTCTGAATAAGCTCACTGATGACTCCAGAAGCAAAGGTGTTCACCTTCAGTTTTTGCTTCCTCACACCCTGCACCAGCTGAATTTTTCATTTATTTCATAAGCAGCTATTTGAAAATGTGTGCAAGTGCTCACAAGAGCAACGTCTAGCAGCAGATGTCCAGCATCTCAAATGATGCGGTGTTCAAGCCAGAGCAGGGGAAGCCAACAGACAGGTGTTCCTACTCCTCTGTGCTGCCAAGTCTGCCCCATTAAGGCAACGAGGCTGAAGGCCATCAGTGCAACAGTCAAAACTTAATCTCCAAAAATGTGTCTCTGTTCTAAATACCTCTCACCAGCTGGTTACTACTTATCCCCTGATGGTGTCTGGGCACTTTCCCTCCAAAAAAGCAATCAACCTCTTCTGATGTGGTATGAAAGGCCAAGTCTGTTCCTTCCTCAATGTACGGGCACATGATCCACCTACAAAAAGTTCACAGAGCACCAGAAAGAATTGCTCGACCACTCACTCTTCCATGCTGGGCTGGGAGAAGCCCTACCACAACCAAAGCTGACATTTCGCTTTTGTCATCAGGAAATCTTTCCAGTGGAGCAGAAGCAACATTACTGCCCTCCTCATCTGCCCCTGCAACCACCAAGAGACATCAGACCAAATTCTCCACTACTGGAAGCCAGGTGGCAGCTCCACGGATTCAATGGAGAATGGAACCCAAGGAAGGGCTTTTTATGGTCCTACCACTGCTTCTGCAAATGTGTTGTCTGACTTGTACCCAGGGGATGGGTTAGGAATAGATAAGCCATGTTTTAACAACAGGGAGGCTTCCTGAAAAACACAAAGGAAATTTACTTTTTTTAAGGGAACTTATAGATTTAACTGTGCTTTTTAAGTCCCTTGCTGGAGTTTCTGCCTCTGTGTGGAAAAATATCTGGGCATGGGGCTTAATTTAAAAATCAGCATTTGAGTTTATTGCATATTTCAGGCAGGGACTTTCCTGAAAACATTCAGTCCTGAGTTGGGGAACAGCCACTGCCAGCAGAGGAATGCAGAAAAGTGATCCGGGAGCATAAGCACCAAACCTGGGTCACATACATAACTTCTGTCACTAGGCACTCAAACACACACTTCACCTGTTTTGTTCCTACTTACCCAAGCATCCAGGCTATACTTGAGTGCTAAAATGAGATATTCCAAGTATGAGGTGGTGGCTCTGTGTCAAAATAGAAACAACTCTTACATTTTTAGCGGTGTTGCTAAGATATCTGTAAATTATTAAGAGGGAAAAAAGAAAAGCTAATTTATTTTTATGATCTCTGTTTACTTTTTGCATGTTACCCACTCAGCACAACACTTTTTCTCATTTACCAGAAAAATGCTACTTCGTTTCCAGCCTATCAGAGGTATGCTTAAATTTTTTTTAGAAATCACAAAGGATGAGGACTGTCTTTTTACCAGAATAGTGTACTGGAACTCAAGATACCTAGGCTCGCTCCCCATTCTGACAGAGATTTTTCTTTTTGACATTTGGCAAAATACTTTATTTCTCGACACTTCTTAAAACAGCGTTACTGTTCTGTTATTCTGCGTGAATAGCGATACCCCGTCTGAAAAACAGAGATACCACTTCCTTTTTGCTACACATCGTCTTGCCTATTTATACTGTAGTCTCTGCAGGATTGGGACTTTTCCCCACTATGGGTTTATACAGTGTCTGTGACACAATAGGGCTCTKGTACAGCTCAAAACCTCTAGACCCTACTGGAATACTAATATTAGTTCAACTATTACCACTGAGAAGCCGAAACTACTAGCGGAAGGTAATCTGTGAAAGCTCCAAAATCATATCCTGCAGTACTTGTGCTGACAAAACTCTTCCTGCTATCAAGATGTCAGGATTCAGCCATAAATAAGGCAGGCATTATTTTAACAACCAAGCTAGTAATGCCTTTCCAGTAACAAATGTAGAGGTGGAACCCAGTCCTGCAACACACCCATGAGTGTAAAGAGGTCTAAAATCCTACCTGACCGGCAAATTCAGGTTTTTCATTATTCAAGCCAGAGGACTCCATATGAAGGCAACTGCAAAGGAGAGAGCTTAATTTATCCTGCATTAAGATTCAAATTGTTCAGAGGTAGACTATCACTGATTTAACTCCACTCTACAAGATATCATGGCCTATGATTTAATTGGCCAATTACTTATCTCTGATGAGAAATTGGTGAGAATGATGTGCCTCATACATGAAGCGGCTGTTGTGGTAAGGGGTAAAATGTGCAAGTCTGAATCAGAGCATTTTATCAATCATTTGCAAAGCTGACAGCTTTAATGGGTTTGGAATGATGAATATATTGGCATTTCATTATTTGTCACAAACTAATAGAAAGCCCTATTAAAGTTATGTAAATTCTTTGTCCAGCATAAACAAATGATGATCCATTTTCATACTTGCTCCAGGAGGAATATAACACATACATTAACTAGTTAGTTGTTTTTCCTGGCTAATACTTCACACACACAGAGTGGGGAAATTTATTTTTGTAAATGCCCAACTACACTTCCCAGTTTTTTCCTAGTGTGCTCAGGGAAATCAGATCTCCCTTAGACTTGGAAGTCAAGCCATGGACAAGGTGCTGCCATTTGCAGCACACAATGACCTCTTAGTCCATCATCGTTCTCTGGGTGCCTGGCACCTGGGGACAAGTTTATTGATGTCTGAATGAAAAACCCTAAGGATGACTGGTAAACAGAGAAAATGGAGGTTTTGCAAGGAAGAAAAGCATGTTTCAGTTTTGATGCCATTTTCTGTCAGTCCTACCCCCACGAGATGCAGTTCAGACAGAGGTTATTGCAAAAGTACTTTTATTGTGCTGAAAGGCCTCATACGGGACCACTGTGCAGGATTAGGCTGGGTGAAGCCCACGTTTGCCTTTGCATAGTGAGAAAAGCAGGTAACAAGAACACCAACAGAAAGAACACAGGAGGATACATGTCCACACATGAGCAGTCAGGTGCTTTAACATACACTTTTGAGCAGTATGTTCACCCAATTTGTGCTGATATTCTCTGTGGCAAAATGTATCATTTGCTCCATCCACTCCAAAACCTTTTGTTCTCGGTTTTTGTGCCCATTCAATTTAACTCCTTAACAGGGATGAGGACATTTCCATCTTTTGTATTGCACATTACAATGGCTGAGCATTTCAGGCTCCATTAGGAGTTCATTGCTCATACAGCTTCAGGGTAAGTGCCACAACTGACTACTATGTGCAGAACAAGATGAGGCCTCTGCTCTTCGTGCTGTAGAAAGTGAGCAGGGGACAGTGGATTCCCAATGCCCAGGCAATGCCAAGCTAGCATAAGATTTACATTAACCTTTGTTCCTTCCTTTTTCCACTGCCTTCTGACGGTGACGGGTTATCTATTTATGGTGCCTGAATAGGAAAGCATTATCCTTTCTAAATCCAAAGGGAAGGATCTGCAAGCACAAGCAGCTTTGCTGCTTTATCACTGAAGGGAAATATGCCACCCTTTGGGACTGAGTGCTCACAGTAACTTACATCAGTTCCTGGGAGGGCAAAGATGGAGAACTGGRGCTGTGAGTTACCTTATTTCTCAGTTAGCACAGCTGCATGCATTTTCATTAAAGGTAACGTGAAACRAGAGCCCTTAATATTCTGGGGATCCACAACTTAAGCTTAGATGGCATCAATACTTAGATCCATCCTGCAATGCATGATATTTAGGATCTTGGCTGAAAGAGATGATACATTGAAAGTTATTACACACAGGAGATATTCCAAGGAAAACTGCTAAAGAAGGAAAGCCTTACAGTGAAAGAGCCCAAGAGACATGAGGTACTCTAGACAGATATGCAAAAGATGTCAAGTGAAATGAGGCTTTTAACCGGGCACCTTTGGCTTGCCCAGTGCATGGAGRGGGAATGCCTGAAAACTTACCAGGCACTAGGTTAGTAGTGATCCTTRTGTGTCTACAGCTGGCCAGCTGCCTCATCATCTGCCAGCACATGCTCTTCTTGACTGTGTAAGAGAAGTCCCCAGAGCCTAACAAAAAATGCTTCAGCAACGGTATTCAAGGCCCCTCAACTTTGCTTAGGTAAATTGCTATAGCTCTGCTGTGCTGGCATCCAGGAAAGAGCATTGAGCCACATGGGTTCAAATTAACTTGGGTTGTGGTCATGTTTCTTCTTTAAATGAGAGAGTCCGATTTAAAGTCCACTGCATTCAACAGAGGATCTCATTGGRCCTTGGAGCAGGCTCTTAATCACAAAACATATCTTGAAACACAAAAGAATAAATGACAAGTGTTGCGCTTATGGGATTTCCACATTATCAAACTATTAAGGTGAAGTGGTGTCTAGGGAGGAGGCATTTGAAAATTGCATATTGCCAGTGCTTTTAAAAATGTCTGCTACTACTGTGCAGGGTATGAATCTTATTACACTAGATAGTATTCCTGCATATAAACGAAAGCAGAAAGAAACCACTGAGAGGAATCAACGAGCTGAATGGAAGTTTTTTTTCTTTTTAATCACGTTCCAATTTGGTGTTTTCTGAAAGTTATTCTTGTCTCTTTCTTTCTATTATCCTCAAGTGCCTGAAATTCTCTTTGATGGAAGACAGCTGCATCCTACTCAAGTTGACAAGCCCTGGAAAAATGCATCTGACAACAAGCTCTGGGAAGATGCATCTGTAATGGCTTCTTTCAGTGTAAAAGGAATCAATGCAGCACGGCGAGAGCTCCTGCTCAGCTGCTGCTTTCTGACACTTTGATGGCTGCTTGCAAGGTGACTTAGCCTGTAGGCATGCCAGAGRGGGCTCCAATCTTCTCAGGCCTCATAAACAAAGCAGGACTGCAATTGGTCAGCATTTGGATGGAAAGCTAAATTTTGCAGGAAACAATGTTGGGGATTCAATAGATGGCAGTCTTACCTCAGAGTCAGGACTGAGCAGAGGAACGAGTGTGATGTCAAGGGCTGGAAGTGCCATCTTTTAGAGGAGGTGCAAAAACAGGTACCAGGCTGAAAAAACCCAAAGGTACTTCTGGGGAGATCATGACCAACTGTTAACTTTTCACTGAGAAACAACATTCTGCCAGCCTTGTAGACTTGCTCTTGTAGTTTCAAAGGGATACTCCTAGAAAACCACGACACGCTTTAAACTCTCCTATCTTCCACTCCAGACATTGCTCAGCTTAGTGAAAATTGATTTAGTATCTGTGTACGAGACCAGAGTTTCACTGTACAATCCACTGAATACAGTGTCCAATGGGCAGCAGATGTCACAAGAGTGACATTGAAGTATGGATTTTTTAACTTTTAGTGTTGAATAGTTCTCACATTACCTGCCTAAGAGACGATTAAGCTGTGACTTTGACCATGTAATCAGAGGGGAGAGAGGTATAAGAATTTCACTTACATCCCTGTAATATTTATCCTGTTCTTGGATAAAGTGTGCAGTCCTGAACAGGTGGGAGATAAAAAGCTTTGCCTTCTGCTACGCCATGCATGGCTTGGCTAGCTAGTGGAGCTCAACCAGTGTTAGTCATGAGTTGTCTGGACCGACAGCAATGTTCCACGCCCAATCTTTAATGCAAGAAGCAAAGTTACATCAAGGATCATGTCTCTCTAATTGTCCTATCTTCACTGGCCAGACATAATGCCTTATATCAGGAGTTCAAGGCACCTGTCTTTGTGGGCAATACACTACTTTCAATCATCTTGTCCTAAACATGAACTGACTTCCAGCTGCTGTCCCACAGAACCTACCAAAATTTTGGGAGTGGGGCTTTTTTTATCTTTAAAATATTCTATAGAAAAAAGGAAGAAGAGTAACTGTAGTTTTTAAGAGTGAGCTCCCCATATGAAGCTGTCATAGAGCTAAATGAGAAAAATGCAATGCTGAAGCACCCTATGCCCAACAGCAATCACCAGGAAGACAAAAAATCCAAAGACAGTGTGCCATTTTCAGCTACAGATCTATGAAATGCAGTAAGGTCAACCTCATCCCCGGTAGGAAGGGATGCTTTTGATGTTTAGCTTTCACTCCCAGATCCTCTGGTATATTTCTGATTATTTTTAACAAGCCTGCTAGTTAATTCATCTTCTGTTTGAGTGGTGGGTTATAATTTTCTTCCTTCATTCTTTGGGCCTCCTGTTTACCTCTGATATTACACAACTTTGCAACAAAGCCTACAAACTTCCTCTCACCTGCCTTTCTGAAGAATACTTTCCTAACAACAGATATATTATTTTGGAATAAGGCACATGAAGTTTCAATACATCAGGAACTGGGCTGCTATCTACCTCTGACCAGTTCTGGCATCAGAACAGTACACCTTGCAGATAATGACCTGCCCTGCAATCCAGCTGCCAAACCTCCTCCTTGGGCTGAGAGCTTGCACTGTGCTGGTGCCACCCCAGAGATGCAACATCACTGCAATCTTTTTCCTATGATTTGGCAGTATCGGCCATGGGTGTCTGCAAGGTCAATAAAGGAGCATAGACAAAACCAAACCCTTGCCTTATCACCACCACGTCCACACGTGGCTTGCATAGTCATAGCTGGCTGCTAGTGGGTACCAATGAGCCAATGCAAGAACAAAACTTCTCTTCATGGCAGGCACAAAGAGCTGGATGCTTTCCCCATACCGAACTCCAAGCAGTTTTAACAGTGCTGGATCAAGGTCTTCTGATGTGTTTGCCAGTGTCTGGGATGTCTATCTGCCCCTTTTKCTTGTCAGAGTGCTGTAGGGACTTAATCCCTGCAGCTCCAGCTCAGAGAGTTCRGAAAAACTACAAGCTAGGAGGACCTTTTGTTTGCCAGCATTCAACACATAGAACAAGTACCCCTTTCTTTCTAGATTTATCACACAATGTCAACCTCATCTCACACCATTTTCTTTCCTCTGATACAAGAAAAAAATTAAGTGTTGATGTACATKAGTCAACATGTTCATAAATATGTATGCAACTTTACTTATATCTGCACATGTATTTATGTGCTTACATATATGCACAGTATTTTTCCTTTTTAAATTTTGTACACTKAGTTGTTTAGATTTGTTTCCATATTCTTCTGAACGCAGAGAGGTAATACTCCACACGGCTCTTTATGCAGAAATTATTTTGCCTTGTTTGCAGAAAAAAACAAACAAACAACTTTTAAATAGAAAAAGAGAAAAGGAGACAAAGCATTGAATAATGATCAGTGGAGACAATCTGAAAAGGGGTAAACAAACATATTTAAGAGGAGCCCTACCAGGGAAAGCAAATTACTATTTCAACCGTYTGAAGAATTTCATTACCCATTCCATCACAGGTTTGATTTACTGTACCAAGCAATCAACTAGTCTTTGGTACACGATGCAGAGAGATCTCCTTTTCTGGAGAAAAGGCCTCAATAAGGGATTTATTGAAGTTGACTCTTGCCCTTTTGTTAGCAATTTATGACATTCTCAGTGTATCAATGCCACAGAACTCAGAAAATCTGAAAAAACACACAATGGGCTAACAAAAATATTAGCAAATGGTGCTGGTTAAATGAACAGCGTATGACTGGCATGAGGAAACAGTCAGGAAATACCGAAAACAGCATTCTTGTTCACTTGTGCGGCTACATGCAAATCACATGTGCATATTATTATGTTAGGACACAGCAGCCCAGTCATTCAAAATACGCTCCAGTGGGCATTAGGAACTCGGCCTCCTCTCTGGCAATGATGCTGTGTTGCTTTTGACAAGCTACTTTATCTCTTTGCTGCAGTTTAACTAGCTGTAAATGGAGAGAATATTACTTACCTACCTTAGGGGAAGGTTAGGATTCTTAACTACATAATAGACCTTAAGTGTTGTTATCAAAAAAACCCTTTAACTGGAAAAATCATGATGTACATTTCAAGGAGTTTCAGCCATTTGTATTGATTCATTTCTTACAAAGACAGAAAATGTTTAACCCATTAGAGGGAGGAAACAGAGACGGAAAGAAACACAGAATTCTGAGTCATTACTTTTAAATGTAATAAAGGGATGCAAGCACTACAGAGTTGGCATGGATTGTATGGGAGGGACACTGCTAATGATACCAACAGAGCTTTGAGACCTGAAGTATCTATGACTCTACATACAATCAAGTACAATGCCTATTCATAATGAGAACACGAAGTCCTCTACCTAGGTTTTCTCATAAAACAGAAAGTTTGCGTTCTGTGCCATTTCATGTTTCTCAGTTGTGAATGAACTACTGTTCACTCACTCCTGCTTTCRGCTAGCAATGAGGATTCAGTGATATTCCCCTCCTGTTTTCACTATAAGCAAACCTTGGTGACCTAGCTGCTTCATAACAAAAATCTTGACTGAACAAAGAAACCATTTCTCATCCGTTTCACATAATGCAGCACAAATGAAAGCCCTGGAAATGTTTTATTTCTCCATATTGCTTGTCACAATGTAGCTTTTCAGCAGCACTTCATTTGTCCTCTATCCATTTCTACACGGTAACTTTATTACCAGCCAGCCCTGGAAGGGCAGGAACTCGCTGCTATTAAAATGTGAGAACACATTTCAAACTGCTTAATGCTCATGGCAACCTGCAAACTCAAGTGCAATAAGGAGAAGTCCATCTCTGGATAAGCAGACCTGTACTGCAGGGCTCACCAGGGAAGCGGTGCACGAAGCAAGACCTGCCCTCAGGACGTGTCTATCAGGTGGGCAAAATTCCTGACAACTAGATACGAAATCTTGCTACATCGTTGTAAAAAGTATTGTAAATTTGCAGGCATATTCCATAATCACAAGAGTTGCAACTTAAACCAATTGATCATTCTTGAAATTAAAAGACATCGGCAAATTTGCTTGGAAAAGGCACACAAAATTTCCAGTGGAAATTAGTTTGAAAGACTCTTGTCAAGTTTCTATGCACAACAACAACAAAAGTATATCTCAAAGGATCTCTAACACTGTTATTTCTGTGTACTTAGTCTTATTTCTAGCAGAAATCAGGAATTAACTTCTGAAAGGAATACCATCAAGTATACTTCCTTGCCCCAGTACAGACTTTGCTGGGTTCACTCCAACTTTTTAATACATATTCAAACCAACTACTATGGTATCTAGCTCAGTCCAGCTTGATCTGCTYGTGACTCTGTTCTTGCCCTTTCTTTTTATTTAAATCAATAACTACATTATTTATCAAACTGTTTCCATAGTCCTAATATGAAGAAATGGCATAATATTAACCACAAGAGATGCTTACCTCAGTATAACATTACACACAATCCCCTCTGCAGTTTACATATTTTGAGAAAGTCTATCTTACAAGCCAGTAAAAAGGGTTTACAAGCAGATTAAAGGATAAAACTGCCAGCTGCACTAAAATACACGGTCAATACACTGTTAACCACAAATCCATAACTGTTTTGCTGATAAAACATTGCCTAAGCTCCAGTTTGTTCAGATTGCTGCGTCAGATTCCTCATGACATGATCAGCAAAGCGAGGAGAAGAAATTCTGCTGTTTCCAGAAGATCTGTGCTGGCTTGCAGTCATGTTGTATAATTGATTTTCAAATTCCTCTGTTGAGTTTTGAAGTGATTAAGGAAACCAGTATGGAATTTGCCCTTTACATTTCCTTCAGCACACCTACTTACGGAAAGTGTTTTAACTTACAGTGTAGGTCTTACAGTTTAAGAGATTAATTCCTCCTTCTGCCTAGAACTATGGACTCATGAAACGCCAACTGATTACTAGCTGAACCTCCTGCCCAAGAGCAAAATGACCATGCTGGAGTGCTACTTTGCTCAGAGAGGCTGCAGAATCTCCACCTTTGAAGGTTTGCAAGACTCAGCAAGGCAAAGCCGTAGTTAACCTGATCTACTGTTGGCAGTAGCCCCCTTTGAGCTGGTGTGTGTGTCTGACGAGGTGACCCCCAGAGACCCCTTCTAACCATGACTTATATGATTCTATGACTTTGTACTTGGTTGGTGATTAAAATGTAGAAGGCACTTCTCCTGGAACAGCTATTTCTAGAGCACTCCTCTCCCAGTGGAGAGCCTCTAGTGACAATTTGAAGTGGAAGATTTTATTTTACGAGGATATGTTTGGAATCCTCTGCCATCTAACACCCTCAGAAGGATACTGTTGTGACATTAGAGGAATGTATGCAAAAGGAAGAGATGTTGCAGACAACACTTTCCCCATGCTGACCAGGGCTGAGAAAAGGATCTTCAGTGAGCAAAATAAGACATAGCCACATGGACGATTAACGGAGAGATCTGTAGTAATTGCGAAGTCCCCTCTCGCMTCACAAGCTCTTTCTCTAGCAGAAGGTAGCTGAATGAAGACATAGGATAACTTGCAAAAATCCTTCTGGTACTCTGAATTCTTCATATATGCAAGGTACAGAGTCTATAGGACTAGTCTCCCTCAATATTATAATAACCCGTTTCTTTAAAAGGACATTGAGAAAAGTCAGAGCTCACAAGTACTCTTCATTCAGACTCAAACATGAATATAAAATAAGCCAATTTAAAAAAAAAACACCCTAGAATATTAATATGCACTAAAAATGACAACAGGTATCTCAATTGAAACCAAGGTAAAACAATAGATTATTCAGCATACTGGTATGTCTTTAAAAAATCTAGGTTATTAGTAATTTCTAGTCTAGCTTTACAATTTAGAACCAAACATTCACTTAAGGAAATAGTCCACAAACATCTATACATGTGATCACTTCAATCTCTAGACAAAAGTAAGCATTTAACATCTAAACATAAATTTATGCATGAAACTCGCCTCAACTACATAGAGTCTGTTCAAGAAAGCATCTGTATTGTAGCAACTAGCCCCATCCATTAAAACTTGGTCTATGTAAGCAAAAGCAACTAAAAATGACTAAACAGCTTCACTTGTAAATAGTTAGAATTGAGTATGCAAATATTACTGTTGAAGTTATGCAAAACACTTGAAGCATAAATCACACTAACAGCAGATAGACACTTTGATTTCTCTCTGGAGTACAATCTACTTAGAAAGTCATTACTAGAAGGTAACAGTTGTGCCAAGGTAGTGTTTGATATCTAAATAATTGATTTAAAAGTCTCATTAGGTGATGGCTGACCATAAAAGCATTCTGTCTGTTTACTAAAATAGTTCAAAACAGATCAGTCATGTACAAGAGCTCTGCTGAGCGATCTGTTTTTTTGCCCCACAAGTCAATGTCTGATGCTTAAATRTTCTTCATCTGAAGAAACCAGAAGAAAAGCATTCTCTTTTCCAGTATATACATGAAACGAATTGTTAAAATAACCCACCTCGAGAGCTTTTATCTGGGGTTAGATTAGCTCCTCATTATAAACATACATACATAATTGTGCAGCCCAGTGATTTTGATCTTTCTCCATTTGCAGACCCTCCCTAAGTATTTYCCAATGGAGGTGAGACTGCCTCTCAAGCAAATTTAAGCCTCCTGACAGAAAACTTACTTTACTTTGATCTCTGCTGTAGAACATTTAGAAGTAGCTCAACGATTCCCAGGGATCTGCAGACCATCAGCTCCATGRCCACAGTGCTGCCACCACGAGTCTATTCATACTAGCATGGGCGTGCTCTTGAGTAGGAAACCTTCAACTAGTGACTGAACTCTGTTTTGCTTGTAGATATAATTACACAAGCCTTGTTCAATACACCTCACAGCTATAGAGGATAATACTAAGTCTCATACCTTTTTTTTTTTCTCCAAATAAAAGAAAACCAACTTTGATCAAAATTATCTGCCTTACTGTATCTCACTTTTCAGCTTTTTAATATGTATGATCATAAAAAAAAGAACATAATGGTCATTACAAATTTTASAGAAAACATTCACTCATGTATTTGAAAAAAAATTTTCTGTATTATGTACAGAAATGCTTAAAAGTTTTTGCCTCGGCTATTTCCACTTATTTTTTTTTCCCTCCAAAATACGATCCTCTCCTTACATCCTGGTCAGGCATCTCACCTGGTCATGGATCTGAAATAAAAACTAGGCAAAGACAAATCATAAGTCATTTCCAAACTGAGGACTTTTCTTCCAATACTCTCTCCCCAAGAACTGGGAACACTGAATTATGCTGAAGGTTAGAAGAATTACAYTCCCTTCACTGCTCCTGGTCAGTGGCATTAAAACAGGCACCTTCTTTGCATCTCAAACTTGCATTCAGAGCGTGAATGCTACAGAGCTGTCAGGGCACTTCGCTAAGTCAGCTCAAAAAAGGAAGGTTGCTTCAAAGAAATCTAAAATTCCTGCCAAGAAACACTCTAATTTTTTTTTTTTTTTTAAAAGCACAGTCTAGAAGAAGAAAAAAGKACAAAATTTGGTAGGCCTGAACATAGGTTACATTCTTCCTTCAGTGACATTCATGCAAAACCAAGTCTAGTTCTAAAGAAAATGAAAATACAATCTCAGTCCATAGGGCTACCAACTGAAAGATCAAGTTTTCACAAGCATGTCCAACAAATACCTACAAAAGTGTTCACGCAGTGGTTACAAGGACAAAAACCTCTTTTACATACACAAACAATAGCTTGGCTGTGCATCCTGAGGACTCTGCTATCCTGCTTGTAGGCACCATCAYCCAACATACTTATTCAAATGTGAGTTTGTTTTCTTGCAGCCATGAGCGTAATTTTGCCAGAAAATCTGTAGTGTTTGTCAGCCAGATACTAGTCGTGCTCTCAGGGACTGCAGGAGGAGTATAYTCTGTCCCATCTTTTGACAGAGGGCTGTAATGATAAATGCCTCTCTAAAGTTTTGCTTTATTTTAGAAGTTGCACTGGGTACAATCAGATACAGTCGATTCTACTCATGTATCATGTTGCCATATAGTCTCATAAGAACTCATGCCTTTCATAGCTTGCTTTTTCACAAACTATTCCATAAACATATGTCTTTGTAAGGTGTTTCATTAAAAATTATGACACCTGGCTTAAAGTCAAAATTGCCTCTGACTCTGCGCAAACTTTATTTTTATCCCATTATTTATTTACGCAGAATTTCTGAGTTCATCCAGTTTTTACCGTTTATTATTATTTATTCCATGTCTCACACAGCGGAGATGAGAGCTCTGTTTTACTTTGGTGTCAAGTCCAGCTCTTCAAACTCACAACCTTGTATAAGTGAGGCAGAGTGCTGGAAGGGAACCCTTTAAAAACTTTATTATAAGGACCAGAAACAGGCTCATAATCATCAAAAAAACCTCTTTAACGTCGCACAGAAATAGTAGGGCCAATTTTGGTGGCAGACTTAGATGCTACTGTGTAGTCATTTAACCTTAAAGTTGTCCTGTGTTTTGAGTACTGAAAAGTCTAGAATTTTGCCACAAAAAAAACATAGCTTCAAAATTTCCTTTAGTTTGTTCATAAATTACTAAAAATGTACAGAAGGAGGAAAACTACTGAATAGAAGAGCGAAGTTCTGAAGTGCAATACCTAAATCTAAAAATTTTCTCAACAGAACATGCTTTTCAACTACAGCCAGTGTTTTACACAATTTGTTCTAATACATTGATTTTTCAGGCCACAGCTGTTGTCCTTTGGACCTCATTCACAGCTGTCCCTTCTTTTTCTTGTAATCRATGCAACTAAAGCTAGTGCTATATTTACTTCTGCCAACTCAGTTCATACAAGTCTGTGTTTGCCCTTTTTCTTTTTGGCAAAAGCATTTTATTTCTAGCTTGGCTACAAAGTTGAATCAAAACTTTTTGGCTATGTCTCTCATGACTGTATATTAAATAAAAAGCAACCACGCATGAATGACAAAAGTAAGGCTAATTGAAAAGTCTGCTTTTCTCAAGCAYGTAATGAGCCTTTTGGAACGGCTAGAGATTTAGTACCATTGCAGAGCATTTTCTGATATTTTYAGCCAGCAGAAAGCATCTCAACTCCCTGTGCATTCCACTGCCAGTATGCCGCAGCTTATAGAAGGCAGGTATATCCATCTATGCAAGCAAAAAATTGGCTAAAGTCAATGCGTAAGAGTTACATTTCATTTATGGTCCCCTACTCTGTTAAAGGGCAACTGTCTAGAAAGGGTGTTTACTTTCTCTATAGGTGCTGCTTCCGTTCTCCTTCCTTTCTTTGACCCTCAAAACATGGTATTAAATTCAAAGCATTGGAGCAAGCCCACCGCAACCAGAACGCAGTTGTAAGCATACGCGCTGAAACAAAGCTGTCATAAATGTCACTGCATCGGGACTCCTGGACTCTAGTAAATGATTGTAATGAGTTCGGTATCAATCAAACATACTCCCCTTGTCAGAAATAAAGCCTGGTTTTTGACTTTTAAAAATACCTATTAATGTCAATCATGATTYGAAGTCAATCACACTGGGAGGTCCGTGGTTGGATCTTGAAAATTATAAATATGACATGACAGATGGTAATAGGAAGCCTTTGTTACTCATGCAGCAGCAACAACAGCTACTCTGCTGCCAGGATATACAAGGAGAAACACAAGCAAGGCTTTAGGTCAACACTTCATACTGAGATGAGACACACRTAGCAATGAAGGGCTTTTCGTTGTACAGGAACACGTAAGCCTCTAACCCTGGAACTTCCATGAAAGCGAGACCTGCATTTCAGGTACCTGGGTTAGAAAACCTGTCATGCATACGTTATTTAAAAAAATAACATTTTCCCTATATGGTAAGAGATGTATATAATACATCCCCAAAACAGTCCTGTAAGGGAATATCTACCCCATGCTAAAAGCCTGCCTAGATGGGCAAACAGCGCTAGCTGTGTCTATGCAAAAATCACTGCATGCAAATAACATCAGCCCTGTTACCAAAATGTCTTAAGCATTACTCCTAGCAAAAGTGGGTACAGCAGTATATGAGGTATGCCACAAAATACCTATTTTCTGTGTATGTGATTTTCCTCCACGATGTTTTCCTGGCCTGACAACTAGGCTTCCTGTATTGCTTTGCACTTTGTCTTTGAAGTCTCCTGCACCATCACTCTGCATCTGAAAGGCCACACAGCCATTACACTCCAGTTCGATGCCAGTTCTCTCTCTTTGGGAACCTATGCTCTATGAGCAAGAAGCCAAGCAAACAACTCTTTCCTTACATCTAGCCTTGTACTTTATTTACCAAGTGGGTATCTAGATTGAATGTGCCTCTATGAAGGGCCAAGATTAAAAAGTTTCCCGTCTTTAGACACAAACTGACAACACATTTGAAAAGGGGTATCAGAGATGGCCAGGCAGTACACTGAACAATGTGCTCTTTAAGGCATAAAGATGACTTGCAAGCAGGTTAAAGAAAAGGAACACATGCCTAAAATCACTCTAGCTGCATTATGAAAACACTGAACAGATTTTTGGCACAGGACTATTGTCTAAATTTATGTTTCATCACAGACTGCTGTACGTCTACTAAGAAAAAGAAGGGCAGGGGCAATGACTCCTTTCAAGGGGACACACAGAAAACACAGGATCTCGTCACTGAACTGGTGTCTACTGGTGAAACCAGCAAACGTGACCAAGATCCAGCAACCCTTTCTCTGCTGCAAGCCCACAGAGAACAGTCTGGCTGTCAGGCAGCACTGCAAAGGGAAATGGCAAATATCACTGCACTAGTCCTTACAACAAGAATGCGTCTTGTGATATACAAATGACATTTCTTCTGGTTCCCCTGTCTCAGATGCCGCCATCTTAGGAGAATGACAAGGTAATTCTCCATCAGGCTGTTGCTCCTCCTGGTGCCTCCTCACCGTCTCCCTTCGTGTGACATCGTTGCTGTCATGAATGTCCCATTGCTGCCATGAATGTCCCACTAAAACTGATGCTTGGTTTCTACCCCGGTACTGCATTCACAGCCTTGCAGCTCCAGAAAAGCTCCAAAGAAGAAAGGTAATCATTTGACAAAATTTGTCACTAAGCTGTTAGCCACTAAGGTGTTCCCTTTTTATGCCTCATGGCGAGATAATTGTTTTCGCTGTCTGTACTTTTGGTATTTGGTTTTCATTTTGCCCATCAATCTACATGCTGTGGCTTGTAAAATTCATAGCTATCTAAAAAACAATCTACGAAGCAGTCTCTGCAAAACTCCACATATGAAAAATCAGCCTGTTGAGGTCTTGAAGCATAGCGCTCTTAAATTCACGAAGATTTGCAATGTATGCAGAACTAACACCACACAGCTTAGACTTCCCCAACAGCACATCAAAACTTTTTCCTCTTGTTCAGGCAGATGCAGTTGAGGCATGTCTACCACTCATCCCTGGCAGTGGCCATTCAACAAGGCATTTCAAGGACTGCCACCAGATTTTTTTGCAGCCTCTGAAACTCTATCCTAGCTCTCAGTGAGGTCTTCTGCCTTGATCTTACAGATCTTGTGCAGAACACAGCACAGGGTTATAATTCAAGGCAGGTACTGCTCAGTTGTCTAAGCCTTCCAATTAGTGTCCATCATGTGCTCTTCTCATCCTCAAAAGCTGCACTAGAACACTGCAGCTGCTTAGGCGGTAAATAAACAATTCTTTGTCATCTAAGTGTCCAGGATAATGCTCACTAGTCATGGGCACCAGCAGATAAGCACAGTTTCCTGGAATAAGAGATGGAACACAGAGATCATTAAAGCAAGAAAAGGTCAGTAAACAACTTGCTTTTCCTCAGGCAAAACAGGTGAGAACACTTATTATTCTACTTTCCACCTCTGTTTTTTATCTTCAGCTTTCCAAGTGAACCCACACCAAGCTTGTACTGAAGTCAGCAAGGGAGAACATGTTCCTATTTATGAACTGCATAGCCCATGGGGGAGGACAGGCAATGGGATGGAACACGGGTTTCTCAACCTGCAGCCGATGTGATTGGGCAATTCCTTGCAGTCAAGGACCTCAGAAGCCTCAAGATTATCAGCCTTGCTTTGAAATCACAGCCTATCACAACAGACAACCTCAATTAGGGCTATTCTGTGTGTCCAAGTTTTCCCCTTCAGTCCTTTTTTTTTTTTTACTGCTTGAAAAGTTTTACAGACTGGAAAAAAATAAGGGTTTGACTATTTGTCTGAATTTTTGGACACTGAACAGCCCTGGTCAGAGAGGACTAGCTGATATCTAAAATGCAAATGACAACTGTAGGTGCCCAGATCAACTGCATGAGACCTGCCCCGTGGATTAAACATATCAAAGTGCAGTATGTTCCACACATCTAGAAACAAGCAGAACTGCTGCACGTGTGCTGGCAACGACTCGCAGTGTAGTAAGGGCTAGGCATCCATTCAGAGGCACACTACTTCATGCTGGCTGATGTGAAGCAGATGCACTGAAGATTCATCCCTCRGTGTTTATGCTTTGCTTGTAAAGGTCCTGGAAGAGACCTTGAAAAACGTTAACTATTGGGGGCGGGGAGGGGAGAAATCAGTCAGTTGTTTTTTCCTAGAGAAACTGCTCATCCATCTAGCTAGAAAGATTATCTAGCTTGCTCCATCTCTCATACCACCTAAGACTAARTTCTGACTGTAAATTCAGTAAGTTTTCAGACCATACTCCAGCCATGAGTGTGCCTGGCATTTATAATTAATTTTCCTAACCAAATCGGGTTTCCTACCAGAAAACATCCAAATAACTTCCTATCCCAAGGCGCAACACACCTTCAGCTGACATCTCTAAACAAATTAAATCCTGTAGGATTTTTCCCTCAAAATCTACTACGACACATTTTGAAAAATTGGGGCATTTTTAATATGGAGTAATACATAGTCCAGCATCCAGAGCAAGCTTTCCTCAGGCAGCAACGCAATCCAAACAATTTTATTTGGTTTTCATTTTAACCAGTTTACAGATCTTTCCACTCCTGCCAGGCTACAATAAAATACTATTGTTTTTTTTCCATAGGAACACTATTCACACAGCATTTCCAACTTCACTAGAACTAGGATGTAAAAGGTGCCAAAATCATCCAAAAAACCCTATCCCTATTGACTGTCGCCAGTTTGGCTTCTCTGAACTTAACCAAACTTCCTTCCTTTAACACTGTCTTTAGCTGATCATGCTGGAAATAGCTATTTAACCATAAGCTCAGTATGTTTCCTGTGAAAGAACAAGGCAAAGGCCTAGATTTTTCAAGTGATTTGTCTTCAGTTCATTATCAAAGCTGAGATCATATTCAAATCTCACAAAACAGCCTCTACGGTCTTTAGCGTGAGCTGGATTAGTTTTTTCTTACTATGTAAGCATTAGGATTTGACATTTCCTTCCCATGAAGTTCTGTGCCACATGCTCTTGTGTAAGTGGGGCTATAAGAAATGTTATAATTTTATYTTACAGTTTTAACCTATTAGTGATATTTTTTTAAATATATCTAAACAGGTGAAATGCCTGAATCAATTTACTGTGAAAAGTTGCTTTGGATGTGGAGAAGGAAAGGCAGGGTGGAAAAGGGAGGTGATGTCAGTTTGATAATACAGTTGCTAGAAGAAAACAGATTTTAYATGGGTAGTAAGGGTCATCAATAAAAACTGCGGCCATCATAAAACACTGTTACAATATAAATGTGACAGCCATGCTGAGATTGGGCTGCTGGGTTTTCAACTGTACCACAAAATATGACATTTCCTAGTGTTTTACGTCAGTTAACAGTGGCAGGGCCATGTTCAATGTCCGTCTATTTGTTTGGTTGCAATACAAACATTTGAGCTCTACTTCATTATTGCGTCAYGCAGAGCTGCAACAGGGTTTAAGATGTGCAGCTGGGCTATGATTGTCATAGTGGGATTTTCCACTTCTCCTTGGAAACATGCTGTGCAAGGACATGGCTGAATTACAGTCTGCTTTCAGTTGCTCTTCAGACAGATCCATCTTGCTGGATGCATGATAAATGAATAAACACATGCATAAACAAATAAAACAAACATTACAGAAAGATGTAGGGGAAAAAGGAAAAACTTGTCTATTAGAAATTTAATGTATAGCCCAGGCAGCAATAGCGCTTCATAGAAGGTCAGGTAGATGTACAGTTGGTACCTCAAAAAATGGACAGAAATCAATMTCTCAGCCTTCCTGACTCACAGCCATGCCGATCCACTGACACAGTTGCAATTAGATATTTATTAGGAAGATCAAAAAGCGATCATCCCATGGGTAGCCCGTTTCCTAAACAGTAACGTTCTTTCCCCCTTACCTTAATAATCACAGAAAAGCCCCCCTCAACCCGCAGCCCCTCTGATGTCTTCAGTGGATAAGAGAAGCCTCTGCCGTGGCTTGTTCAGAGCTATGAACTAGACAGACTGGCCAGCTGGCTTCTGCCAGACAGAGCTTAGAACCGGCAAGTTTTGCCTGCATTTCGCTCCCTGGAGGAAATTAATTCATTCTTTCCCTTCTAAACAGCCACGGAGGCTGTTCTAATTCCCCCACCACCACCACCAGTGAATTTCTGGGAGGAAAAATAAACATGGAATAAGATGAATGGTTTGTTATGTTTAAGCATGGCAGAGTAATGAGCATAGACTGAGGATCACTAGCTTCAGTTCAGCTGCATGGCTCATGTAAATTAATCCTTTAAATAGCCCTGAACACACAGCATATGTTTAACGCATCCCAACCAGCCATCACATGGCCACTGAACATACAGCTCCAGCTACTGCTTCTGTGACACTGAAGTTGTCARGGGCACGCCAAACAACTAAACCAGGAGAGTGCCAAAAGAMGACAGGCACTCAGGGGATTGGCCGRCACTTTTGGAGACAGCATTAACTGCTCATCAGAGTGTGTGAATTTCRTGAGCCTAATAAGTACAGAGGAATCTGACAAACGGATCCAAACCATTCAGGTTATGCGAGTCCCAGAACAGCACAAAACACTGACAGGTCAATCTACTCAGTAAAAGTACTTCCTGGTATCAGAGAAGCACTGCACATTAGAAAAAAAAATAATAATTATTATTATCATCACTGGACTCTCTCCATTTGCTCTCCATCCCCATAGCATGGGAAACAGGTCCAGAATGAGCCCTTGGGACACAGAAGTGAGTGGTCTCCTTCCTGTGCTACAAATAACATCATGAGAAACTATATCCAGCAACGATGTCTGCCACACCAGGCTCTATGTCACCTCCCTGCGATACCCAGGCAATAARGCTGTTATCTTTTGTGCCAGAGACTAAATTGGTCCCCGTGAAGCCTTGTGCCTGGGAGTCACAAAGGTAATTTAAAGCTTTATTTGTTCACCTTTCCCCCAAACACCTCTTGAGTGGACCATGTGGTTCCACTGCTTGGGAACAAATCATGCGCTCTCAGTCTTGTGCTTGTCCACCAGAAGAACRCATGCGGTTCCCTCCTCTACAGAGCATTAACACCTGCTTTAGCAGCAAATAAGCATTCCCAGTGAATGCTAAAAGCCACCAGGTTTATGTAATGCCGGACAAGATGCTCCTCCCTTCATGTTTTAACCTAAAATATTAAGCCTAGGTAACGGAGAAAAGTATTTGAAATGAYGACTGCTATGGAATGTTATTAACTGGTTTTCAAACTTCTTTATTAAAAAAAGTTGCAAAGATCTCACAGAAGCAATGTCTAGAATCCTAGACTTGGGGAGCATTTAATCTTTCTCACTAACAGGAGCTTGCTAGCATTTAGACTGTGTCTACTCAAAGATAGGCAGTCAAGCATATGTGAAGGRGGTCTGCCTGACCACTGTGTATCTTACAGCATTATTTGTACAACTTCAACTCAGTAGAATTATCTTAGCATGAGACTGGCATAACACAGTGTTTAATCAGCCTTATTATCCTAAGTTCTCAATTGTTTCCTGGTAAGCTGCATTTATGTCTTAGCTGATTATCCACTTAAATTATCAAGTACCAATTATAAAATGCAGTAACATTAACGTCACAGATGCTTGGATTCAGAGAGAAGCAACCCCCAGATCATTTTTGGGATAACAAATTGCACTACAGATGCAGCAGACCTCAGTATGAAATGCCTGTCTCTGTGATTTAAAATAAATAAATAAACATTATGGTGTAAAATGACTCATTCCTAAATAAGGTTTTAATTAGTTAGAAGTAAACCATGGTATGAGTTTGCTTACAGCGCTRCTGCAAACAGGCATTAGGATCACATTCATATAATAGCATTGGCAAGTGCAATTCCTTGTGCAGTCAACAGAAAAGTGCCTCTTTTAAGCGTTGTTTTATGGCTGGTCCTCATGGAATAAAGTCCCAAGAATTTCTTTTCCTTGTGCAGAGAGGTCTGAAAAATTGAAGCAGTTCTGTGGAAGATGACTTACAATCTTCTGTTCGCTTTGCCAACTGAGCTCCTCAGGCTCAAACGAATTGCAGACGTTCAAAAGCAAAACTTGTTCAAAACATTCTCTCAGTTCCTGAAGGTCATGTAAATTCAACCCAAAACACCATAGTGRCACTATCAAGATCAACGTCTCTCACTGTGCTTCCTCACTGCCTATGTCTGACTTTACATTATCATTGTAAGATCAGCTTTCCAACCCTTTCCATACCCTTCAGAGAAGGCCAACCTGTTGCACCCTGGGTCACATTTCCAAGTTACACATCGCAAAGGAACACCCATGGGTGCTGAAATCAATCATCAGTGCTGTTAAATCATTCAAACAGTCACTGGCCTGACAATTCTCAGGCACACTTCAGGAGTCAGCAATGTGCAGATACCACTTCAAGCAAGAAGTTTACATACGGCTGTCTTCTGGAAGCTGAAAAAGTTTAATTATATAGGGATGAGCTGCACGTAGCTAGCTGTGCTCAGGGCCCAAGAACGACTCTGGGCATGCCAGCCACATTTAATTTATTAATACTGATGCAGCAACACTGGCTAGGTAAGACAAACAGCTTCCTGGTGCAGCACTGTAGCTTTTCCCTTACCACATGGCCTAATGGCTTAGGACAGGTTGTGCCTCCATCCTGAACATCCAAGAAGAAAYATGAATCAAAGTACTTGAGAGGTCTGTATGTCTTTTGATCTAGAAACCTGTGTCTTTTAGCTCAGTGTAAAGAAGCTAAAGGTTTGCCCCCAGTAGCCAGCAGCTCACCACGGGCCACTCACTCACCAGAGAGGATGCTCTGTCTGGGAAGATGGGTGTTTAGTCAACTTTCAAGCTCTGACCAACTTTGCCTCAGGTCCCCAACTGTCTTCCTTCCCCTGCGTATTACTTTGACAACATTACTTATCTTTCTTTGAGAAACACTGCTCCCTTGTATCTTCATGGCTTCTGTTACCTCTTGCCTGCCTCCCTGCTGACACATACCGACAGGCTTCTCTCTCAATTGTTCAGCAAAAATGCATTAAGGGAACTGTTCCCTTCTTGCTTTCTATTCCATCTGAACACCACTGTCACAAGGACAGCTGAATTTGAGGAAAGGGGAGGGAAAAGAAACTAAAGGAAAAAATATACAGAAGATACAAAGCAAGGGGAATGACTCCTATAGTGCTGTGGAAGAGCAGGTTGGTATTATTTTTGGCAGATCACTATAACTTGAACAGTTTTCAAGACAGAGACATTAAATGGTTTAAAAATTGGGTGATTTGCAAATGGAATTGATGAGCAGTAGGAGAAGCAAGTGTTCAGAGAAGAGCTGCTATAATAATCTAAAAAGTGCCATCCTGAAGCTGACCAGCCATCCATCTACACAGTATTCTGTCTTCAAGGAACAACATGTCTGAAAAAGCCTCTTATTTCCCCTCAGGACGTAATCCTTGGCTATTGAAAATCTTTCATTTTAAAATGCCAGTGGCTTAACAGTGAGTAAATAGCTAGGGCTCTGGAAGAGAGAAAGAACGAATTTTGGCTCTAATGACAGGGTAAGAGTACAAAAGGAATTAAAAAACCTCAACAAAAGTGTCCCTTCCTCCCCACACTTCCCCCTCTTCCCTCCAGAACTCTTATGCATTAATCTGAATATCACACCACGTTTGCTGCCAAGCCGAAGTAACATGTAGTAAATGTCTAAACAGATTCGAGGAATTACTTAACAGCTCCCAGTGGGTTTCTTCCAGTCCTTTCCATGGTGGCAGTAATGCTGTGCTCTGTAACTGCACTAGGCTGAGATGCATGTCTATATTTATTTCTACTCTTTTCATTCAAAGTTCCCAAAGCATTTTACAAATAATCTGCAGAACCCTTTACTAAATCAGGTAACGTAACCTTCTTATGGATGGGCATACTCAAGAGCGAAGGTACTTTGTGTCACAGAGCAAGTCAGTTAAATCAAGCAAGTCAGTCAGACAATCAGCTGTGGATTTGGGAACGCTGATCCCACCTCCCCAATGCTCAATTTGCCAAGCCACATACACATCCCTCAGTCCTATTTATTTTGACTTCCCCTCTCCCTTCCATTATTCTTATTTCAYGAGTGAAGTGCTTTTGTCAGCACAATTCCTTAACAATAAGAACAAATGGGAATGAATATCTAACATCTCTTTTCAAAACCAAGCATAAACCATTTCCTTTATTTTTTTTCCTTTTTTAATCCTACAGAGATAATTATCTGGCCAGAATTGAGAAGGCTGGGCCAGGAGGAACAAAATTCGGTTGATAGATCTGCTAATCAAGCAGGATAAACACTGGATTGTACATACTTCAGTAATCACTTATGCTAGCTGTGTTAAGAGACAATAGGAGCTACAGAGGCTCAAATTTTATACTACTTTAATATGTTTTGCTCTATTAAAAAAGAGGAGAGTGTACAAAAACTTTCCACTTGGAGAAGGAGCTTACTTGAAGCACTTTCACAGTGGAAATTATTTCTGGAAGACATTGAGTGTAATTTGGGGAAAAGTAAAGGAAGCATTATAAAAGTCATCTTTTAAATACAATTAAAGGTTTAGTTGAGGACTTAAGTTTGGTGGACTGTGGAAAAGAAGCAAGGAGGAAGGAAAAGTTTCACCTGGATTAAGAAGACTCTATATGACTAGGCTGGACCGCCAATTTTTTCATGTAGATTAAGAGTTATAAAAAGGGAAAGGACTCATACTAGAGATCAGCCTCTCTCTCTGGATTACATACAGTTTGGTAGTTACGATTTTGGAACACTGCCACTTCCCTAACGAGGGACTGAATCCACAACTTCTTGCTGACAACCTACTCATCACTGAATTTTTCACTGGAGGCTGGAATGCAAAGCCCCATGTTTACTGCCAAGCCCTAAACACAACCACTTGATAAACCACCTGAAAAGACTCTCTATAGCTATAAAGGGGGTAAGCAGTGAGAGCCTGAGTTAGGAAGCCTTGCTGACTTGCGGCAGAAGTCTTCCAGCAAAGTGCGTTTTTCCCCTTTATAAGCTCTGTTAGTTTAAATAACCCGTAGCATATGCTTACCCACTTGGCTGGTTTTGCTCTCCTACAGCAAGAGACAGTCACATGGTCATGTGGCTAACATTCAAGAAGCAATGCCTTTACCTTTTCAGACCCTTGTAAGTCAAGGGGTCATACGCTTTCTCTTCCAATTTCACCACCTAGCCATAAAGGTTTATAAACTGCTCCATTATTATATGAAATACACAGATTCATCTTGATCAACTCCGCAAAAGTCATTCTACATTGATGAACTGCTTACTGCAACAAAGAATGAACCTCTTATTGAAACTCATGCAAGAACCTGAATCTTACCTAGAGAGGAAGAGGCAATTATGGGCAATTTGTCTTTGAAGTCACCTAAAAGTGTATTGGGCAAAGCAATGGAAAATATGACACCAGGAACTATCCTGCTTTGGCACGGCAATGAATCAAGTTATCTTTTTCATCATCTGCTGTTGAATTATGTGAATTGAAAGACAGTATAAATACACTGTAATTATTAATTAAAAAAAAAAAAAAAGACAGACCTGAAACTACTGGTATTTCATTTAAGAGATCAGAACAGATAAATTATTTTGAAACCACATTCTGATACTCCTGTTCACACCAAGTAGTAAATTGGCCAAAATTCACCTACTGTAATAACTGTGGGAGAACATCTGAGAGGACATTGGCTTAAGTACATAGCTGTGAAATTACATGGTCCTGAATCAAGAATAAGTACCGGAAAGTTGTCTAGTTTTTAAGGTAATTTATTATCTTATTAGACTTTCATGGCACTCTGCAGTTAGCTATTACATTTTGAATTATGTCTTCACTGAATAAAGGAGAATAAAAATATTAATAATTGAATTCTTCCTTCCTATGAAGACAAAGGAGTAGAGACAAAAGCTGTGGAGAGGACTAACTAGTACTTGCCATTCATCCCTGATGTTCCTGGAGTGTTCGTTATTTTTTTCTGATCTAAACTAGACTATAATGTATCAGCCTGTTAAATACACAAAAGTGATGCTGGAATCAAAGGATGGTGTTCTTCAGAAGACTATAAAAATATGGTAACATAACAACGCTCTTGTACTGCAAAACGACAGAAGAAATTCCAAGTTTGGGCAAAATATAATTCTCAAATATGCTAAATAATGCTGTGTAGTACAGAAAGTAACAAAAGAATAATATAATCTCTGAGAGAAGAATTTCAGCTAAAGATGCTGTACAAAAACATTGTAATTAAAACTATGATCATGAATACCACAGGGCCAAAATCTCCCACATTGACTCATGAGTAAATAGGAAAGAGTATCTGATCCATGTTTATTCAAATCATTCCAAAACAGAAACAAAAAAGCTGCTTTACCTCACTGAATGACACCTTCTGGAAAAAAACATTTTACAATAACTTTATCGACACTTTGGGGTACCACTGTTTTGGAGCTGAGAAACCAGTATCATGTCCAACAAAAGTCCTGCTTTCTTTGGTGATCCCTACGGTCATTGCAGGACCACACAGTTTCTAATTAACCCTATTTTCTTGCTATCAAGTCTTTGTCCTACTCCTGTGATCAGTCCTGTCCAAATCATTGAAAACAATTGCACAAATACACTGAACACAATTTCGACCATTAAGTCAACAGAAAGATTACTGTTAGTTTCAGTAAGTGATCCCCCACGCTTTTTCAAAAATATTTATGATGTAGTCTGCTTTCTGCAGTCAAGATACAGGCATAAATTACTCAAGGTTGCCTTGTACTAAGTAGGGACCAGATTATCCTTTCAGCAGAAAATGCTGCATAAATGGGAGAAAATGCCTCTAGGAATTCCCTTGAGGCAATACCTCCACATCAATAATAATTAAATAAATAAAATCACAGTTCAAAATACAGAAGCAGACAGTGGAAATAAATTCAGCCATGGGACACGTCCCAGAACCAGCAGACATCTGTGCACAGACCCTGTTATCTCTGTAACAGTTCTTGCCCCTACTCACACAGCAGTACGGTATCAGCTAATTTTGCTGTTACTGAACAGTATTTGTGGTCAGTATGTTATTTTGGATGATGGAGATGTTACAGCAAAGCAGTGAGCAGCGAGCTATTTAATAACAGGAATTGGGCAGCCCATCTCGAAATAAGAAACTAAGCTTTTGTTACCTACTTTTCTCACCACATTGTGTATGCCATGAGGGAGATCCGAACAGACCCCACTCCGCAGCTAGTTACTGTATTTAGAAAGGGTCTGCAGTGCCAGAATGCAAAGGAGTGGATTACTTCTGACCTTTACCTAGTTACATGATTACCCAGCTGTCAGCTACAGGCAGTAAGCTCCAGTGATAAGAAATCAGCTTGAACAGTCCTTCAGTGATCATGGTTTGCAAGTTTTGCTGCATTTATAACGCAGTAGCAAAAAACTTGTACTAGACCTGACACAACAGTCCCCCTGATATTAGAGTGGAGTTCTGCAGGCTCTCTAAAGAATGAGAATCTTAGCTTTTAACATCTATACAAAAAAAAAAAGAGGGTCAAGAAACAGGGATAGGAGGGAAACAAAAAATGGTGGCTGTGTTCTGGTTGATTTTCAACAAACTAACAACTAACTTGCCTTGCACATTGGTAAGGGCATTCGATTAAAAAGGTGCCCGAATGTTGTCAATTTTCATGCGCTACTGACTCCACGGCAAGCAGCAGTTCAGCATGATTCCTAGTATATCTACCTTAAAAAGAAAGACAATGCCAACCCCCTATGGAATAGATTTATGATTGCAATTACCTTTCACTTAAAAGTTGATTYAGGGCCAGACTGTTTCTCTGCAACAAAGGTAGAAAGAAGCTGGGTTAAAGTAGACACATAGAAGAAGGAGGTCCTAAGGGAGGAAATGCCACCCAGTGATGAAATCACTCTTCCAGGAGCTGAGACTCCTGATTTCTATTTTTGGCATTCCTGTTGTCATAGCGTTAAGACCTTGGGAGGAGGATATATGATATGTGATGGAGCTAGCTTCCATGATTTTACCCAACACCATACTTCCAGTCATAAATAGCTGCACTAATTACAATATAACTACTCACGGAGCACTGCCTAGCATAAGTCAGATACTGCCTCAGAAGGGTATTGTGAAGTTTAATTAATGCACATAAAATACTTGGAAAGCCTGAGACTAGTTCTCTGCATCACTGCAGAGCACTATTACTGGTAGTTTGAAGAAAAACAGCAAATGATCCCCTTGCTGCAATAGATCTGAGTATTTGCTGTAACCCACTAACGCATTTTATATCAGACAGAGAAAATGAAAGCGATTCAGTACAACGTGAGGTTAAACTGGAGATAAAAAGCATTGAAAAAAAGTCTGTGGAAAAATTTTCACAGCTACCCTTCCTGCAATGTTTCAGTGAGTTATCCTCTCCTCACACAAAAACTTCTTAATTGCAGTCTTTGAATATCGCCCATGGATARTTATCCATGTCAGATTTCAGGATATTAGATTAAACAAAGAGCTTATGCTACTTGTGCAGAGTGTGAAAATTATCTTCCCACTCCCTCAATGCCTTCTCCAACTCTCTCTCCCAAGCTCCTGCCTCAGAACCAAACCGCAACGGCTGCGCTATCAGATTGAGCACTAGACTGGTTTTGTACTATTAGTTGCTGATACCTAAAATCRCCTTTGCTTTTAAGAAAGAGTCACTGCTGGCAGCTGTGTAGCCAAACCTAATTCTCAAGGAGCCCTGTTGGTACACTGTACCCTATGGTTCTTGAAAACTAAACACACATTTKGGGAAGTAGCCAATTATTTATTTCTAATGTTAGATATAAACCCTACCCCTTTGGTATTCTAACACTTTTTGTACATTTCATATCTAACAACTTTCATCCACAAATCTTAAAGCACTTCCCAAACATATCTCTGCAGCAACACCACACTTTCCACAGGAAATACACCATTATAGACAAAGTGTCAGATTTTAAGTTGTCTTGCCATATTTGATATTGATGTGGATAGGTCCTAATGGTAGCCTTCAAACCAGTCAAGGCTAGCTGCCTAGCCCTTCTGATAATTACATTGAGCAACAATCTGTTTTCATGTTTGGGTTTTTTAAAAGATTCTAAAAGCTTTTTAAATTCGTTCATTTACTAGCCTGTTACACAAGAAATTTGATAGAAGCAGCAGAACCRTTCTCCTCACCTGCACTCAGTTATTCCTTTCACTATGAAGAATTACAAGATCTTAAAAAATGGATCTTTGATACGAACACAAACTTCTCTTGGGGAACTACATTTGTTTAAAACACATTTTTCCACATTCCTCTTTGCTCCACTGGAACAGACGCACACCTTCGAGGAGACTGTGCCCCTGATATCTGAAGTGGTTATAATTTTTTTGCAGTTCTTTGGGGAAAGATCTGCAGGAAAATAGGCAGAACAGCTTCCTCTATACCTGGACACTTCCACTGATCAGTGCGGACAGTCTTCATACTTGAGAGCTAACACCCTAGGGAAGTTTTTAAGGGACATGTCCCTAACAGGTTTCATCACATCACTTTCCTATGCCTTTTCTACTTCTGCAGGCGAAAAATCACAATACTTCTTTCCCAGGAGCTGCTTCTGTGAAAAGAGAAAGAAGGGCTATTTCATTAGGACTGCTTTGCTCTGATCTGACATGTGTACAGCACATGCCTCAGGTCATTCTATTTTGGTCTTTTATTCCTGAGGTTACTTTAAAATAAGTGGTGCCACTTACATCAGAGAGAAATCAGGCATTAGGATTTCTCAACCTATTGCTGGGTGAGCTATTGAAAATTACCACCTTCACTTCTTGCCAAAATTTCTTTAACAAGTTCTAAATTTCCTTCACTYCTCCAAGCCTGAAAGTCAGGTGTCCTGCAACTTGCATCATGAGAGCAGCAACACTAAATTAGAAGAGATGCTGCATGGGACAAGACTGGAAACTCTTAAGAGATACCCAGCAGAAAGTCACTGGTAAGTTATGCACGAGTGTGTGAAGAGCACAAAGCACTGTTTTCATATAGATACATATAACTGAAGCTGCAAGAGACAGGCATGATGTTACACATGCCTGTTAACAAGTTTAGCACAAGAGAATAAGAATGCTAAGATAATTTCCTTGTAGATGAAGAGACACCATATAAATCTATTCGATCTGAAATTAGATAAGACAATCATGCTAACTACCAACATGAAAACGTGTTTGGTTTTTTGTGACCGAGAAGCAGAGTATTTCTACTTCTCTACAGAGCAAAAGTTCAAGGGATGACACAGTCCCAGGAGAGAAACACAAAGAAGATCCCACTCAGTGTAAAGCTGGATAAAAACAGATTGATCACCCGTAAGCAGACAGCTAAAATTAACCTGGCAAGGCGCAGTAAGATGAAGGAAGAATTTCAACAGCCTAAGGGGAGGGGTGGAAGATGTCAGATTCTCCAAAAAAGGAAAATTAAGGCAAGACATAAACGTACAGAGTTTGAAAGATAAAGAAAGATATAAGCTACTGTTGAGAAACAGAAAACTGAAGAATACAGTATTATTAAATTGCCAAAGAAAGTCCAAAATAAGAGTAGTATGGTGGTTCCTGCCAATTGGTACCTTAAAACCTCCATTCTGAAAGCTGTTAGGTTGTACGGCAGAATCAGGAAATAAAGTAGACGATGTGTGCCTAAGACAACAGCATGTTAAGAGAGATTCTACTCAAGGACATGAAGATTACATCTGGAAAGAGAAAGCAACAATTGCAAATTAATAAGCCTATTGTGATAGGTAAAACATCCTTCAATTTAAAGAAAAGCTCTCAGAATAAGATTTCACATGCACCATTTTTGGTGAACAGTTGCTTCTACCATAAGATAGCACAAGACCAGCTAACAGACCAAATCAGAAAGAAGAATAGTACAAGGTGACTCTCTGAAGTCATTCTTAGCTTTGAAAGTCTCTTCTGGAGAATGATGTGGAAAAGAAAAAAAGACTTAGCATAAAAGGCAGAGTAGCTGAACCACCTGAAGTTTATAGACAATATACTCTACCTCCAAAATTTGACTAAGCTGAGCAAGGAAAGCCAGCAGTGGATGCAGCTAAATGAGCAAAAAGTACAATTCTTCAGAGCATTCAGAAAAAGGACTGGGACGAAGAACGTAACTTTCAAAAAAGCACCAGACAATCTCTTCTCTGAATAATTATAAAAGCAAGTAAGAATTATGACACTGATGTAACCAAAAGACAACCCCAACAGAGGATTTAGGATATTAAATACTTATTTGATAGTTCACTAGGATGCCTAGACAAAGCTGCCTGCTGATTATGTTGTTCAAACTAGAGCAAAGTCATATAGTAACAGTACTCTGCATTTTTAACAATCTGGATCTTTAGCAACTGCACATGCATTTTCCCCCTCATTTCATTCCCAAAGTCAAACGAAACTAGTTCTATTACTCAATTTAACCAAAGGAAAGACTTGAGGTGGATAAATTAGGTAATTTGGCTAAAGCCATGCAAAAAACCCAATCAGATCTTGTGGGTAAGACCATCTTTGTCTCACTTTCTAGCAAAAGAAATCAGCGTTCCTTCTTCTGACATAGGTTATCTTACATATAATTTTCCTGTGCCTTTTAATACACATGTAGAAAGATGCCAACAATTTAAATTTGGATCCCACACTGAAATGCATGGAAACATGCTTTTACAGAACATTTAGAAGTCAAAATCTTTCCCCACTTTTTAAGCACTTTGATTCAGCACTCAGCTAGCTCTTTGCAATTGTAAGCAACTCCAACTACATGCAACAGAGGATGCTGGCTTTCACTTGTGAAACTTCACGTGATGAGCTTCTGCCTTCCTACTCACGAGCATTCCTTTGACTTCTTAGCACTGCTGTTGGCATGCTAAATGCTGAAAGACAGTTGCTACAAAATAATTTTACTTTGCATTTGCTTTTACAAAGGCTTGTTTTTAAGCAGTATACATCTAACTAAATCTAAGCAATTGGCACATGCACGTAAGGAGGAATAAAAAAGATGAAAACAGAAACAAAAAAGAAAAGGTTATACCACAAATAATGCTTTAAAAATGCACTTTTAGTAATCTAACATGTAATTAACAGCACAGATACAGAAATAAATACACAAGTCACACCGTACACATTTGTAACATTTTGTATACTGACTTAATTTCCAGTACGAAGATCTTTATTTACAGGGACCTCTTTACCACAACAAGGTGATGCTGTCTCAGCTGCAACCTCACCTTTGCAGTCAGATTAGAGTTTAAAAGTTCAGTTTGGCCTCTTTCTTGTAAGAAGCTGAACTCCAAAACTGAGTCTGTCCTGAATTTCTGTAGTTTTCTGTACTCCATTTACTATCTTCAGTTCTCTTCCTGAACAGCAAATAGTTGAAACAAAGTGTGACCTTTTTACTCACTTTAAATCTGACCTAGAAACGCACAGCTGAAACTCAACAGACTGATCCTTAATCTAACTGAGGATAGTCCTACTCATTCTGCAGAAAGATCAAACCACTGGTGTAAGAGTATTGAGTGAGTAGCCAGGTCTGGTGCTTGGTTTTAGAAGTGGAATTTAGTTCTCTGCTTTGCATGATCCTGGGCTAATCTCAGTGGCCATCTGTATGGGGGGGTGGGATAAGGCCATTTCCCCACCTGACATAGCTGATACAAGGTTGTCCTCAAACATGACTCGTTATGGGTTGTGAGGAACCTGAGGCTAAATAAATAGACACCTAAAAGTGTCCCAGCTTTTGTTCCTATGTTTGGCAAGAAACCAGAGGAAGCACTACGTATCCTGCATAACTAGGTACCCACTTCTTTCTTTTTGCCAGTACTTATGGACCCTCTTAGATTAGTCTCATAGCAAGTTTACCTTTATATCACATTTCCCAGTCTGATTTTACACAGTATACCAGTTTACTTTTATACCAGCTATCAAACAAGAGGTCATACTCCCAAACTTTCTCCACTTACTGGTGAATTCCCCACCACACTTGACTGCATTTGACTGCACCCATAAGACTTTTTTCATCCCCATTATACATAATAGTTTCCTACCAGCCCAAAAGAAATGTTATTGCTTACTATTAGGAATGGTAATCAAACTTGTCAGGGCCAGATCATCAAGTGGAGTGAATTATGCATATTTAATGGCATCAGCATGAACCAAATGTTATCAAAACAACTGTATTTTCCACCTAGTCATCAGGAAATAATTGCAGCATCTCACATGCTGCTTGAATAGATGACTAAGTAGCAACTGCAGAAAAGACACTCTCCTTGCAGAAACAAATTAAAAACAAAGTTGTAACAATTCCACTCAGTGACCCACATCAAAACTAGAAAAATGCATTATTTTTGATTGTGAAGACTCTGATCTCGCTCCACACCATTTTCCTTTTGATGGGTTTTAAATATTATATTCTGTGACCAGTGTTCAACGTTAGTAGTAATAAATGGAGGCAAGCACAAACACACCTTATTGTTAGTTGACTCTGTTGTTACTTCTATATCTTAATGTCTGCTTTGGGAGGGCTAACTTCTGAAGCTAACTCCTTCAGGATTTAGCTCATGAAGAATTAATGACTTCTAGCATGCTCTCAAGTAGTTACAGGGGAAAAACCTTGGATTGCCAGCTGCTATCTCATCTTTTTTACTTCAGGCAGCACTGGGAAACATTGCAAAGCGGAACTTATCATTGGGGACAAGGGATCGAAAGGGCTGAAATTTGAAAAGACAGTTTGGCTGCCTTCAGTTCAAGTGGAAGTATTATGAAAAAGTGTTTCGAATTATGTCACACAGGGCAAGTGTCACTGCAGTTAGTAAGAACTTACTGTGCCAGCAAACGTCAGGACAAATTACACTGCAGAACAGGCGAGCTGTATGTCACCCTCACTTCCAAAAGGGAGAAGCTTCCCCCCACTGCCAAGAAGCTGCTCCCATTTCCAAGTTGATTTAAATCAAACTGCTCTTATTCAAATCAAAACAGCATGGAGGGACTACTATAGTGACATTATGGGCTATTCTTTGGATCCCTCCCTACTTGCAGGGATGAAATGCTTTGATTCTCCACCACCTTAAAACACAATCACCTCAAGGCTATAGAGCTGCATATGTAAATGGCTGCCTGCAGGTTCCTGAAGCCACTGCTTACCATGCTGATGAAAAATGTCTCACTATCCCCTGTGCTCCTGGGTCTGTACCCATCTAATCTTTCTTGCCTCTTTGATCATATACTTTTTGTAGAAAGGTGCATTTTCAATTTATGCTGGACCCAGCATGGTACCCGGCACAACTGAGGTCTTGTCAAGGCCTGGGGTCCCTCAGCACTATGAGTAACAGTGAATAATAGGAACATCAAATTCAGTGCACCAGAAAGGAGAAAGACAGGACTAAGTCATAAGCAAACCCAATTTATTTTATTTAACTATAAGGAAATCTTTCACTGAACTGTGAACTCCTAGAAAAGTGAACTGGTTTTGATTCAGCTATCCTGGTTTGAAAATAAATGTTTCAATTATAAGTTACCAGTGCTTCAATATATAGAACAAACACATCCTTATGTTCTGCAGAGAAAAAAACCAAGAGCTACAAAACATTTTGATGACTTGAAGGAAATTTTTATTCAGTTTTGAACTTTTCTAATACGTGACTTCCCAGAAGTTTGCAGGTGCTTCTTCTTTGGGCTTTCATTTAAAACTTAGATTGCTGAGAAAAATTAACTGAAACTTGCATAGCTTCTGTTAATATTGAAATACCTGCATTGGGTATAAACCAGACGGTGGTATGTTCCTTCACTTCCTAAGCTTTGTTTGATGTTTCAATCATTTCTCAGGCAAAAAAGGACAAACACACCTAGAAGGCTATCAAGAATAATGATGACAAATAAATGGCAATATAAAAGTTCAGGGATTCAAGGTCTGGCTTTGATTTATTACCTCCAGTTATTTATTCTATCCTACAGCTGCAGGCTATCATCCCAAATAGAAGAGTCACTATAGTAGACCATTTCAGGTGCTTTAAAGTAGAGAGTACACAGCACTGAAAGAGCAATGAAGTTTTAAGAGAAGGATGAGACCATATACAGAAGTAGCTGGGTTGCAAGCTCACATTTCTACACGACAACTCTGCAGGGATGAGAGCCTTTGGCAAAGGAAAACTAACAAAGCAACTCTGGGGCTCTAACAACATTTTTGCTGTGAATAAGTGCCTATAAATCCAGTTAACTAAGACACTGCAGATGCTCTGACCCTGTACATTTTTCTTAGCCACTAGCACCAGTTCTTTTCAGAAAGGACTTAATTTATTTGCAACTCTGTCTGTCATTGACTCGTGTTCTGAATGGCTGGACTTGAGCTATGTCTGTGTAAGCAGAATTTGCCTCCATGTATTCATTCTCCATCCCTAGAATGGCTGCTGCAAGAATGCAAATCCTATTTGGAAGGATTACTTGCCATGCAACAGCCAGAGGCCCTGTCCAAGGCTGGTCTCCCTCCCATGCCAAGAAGCACAAACTCAGAAGCTCCGATTCAGAGAAGGACATGATTAAAGCAGGCAAGGTGGCAACACGAAGTGGTATTCTCATTTTGCATATGCAGAACCAAAGCTGTCATTCGTCTCCCCCCATTATATTAGGAATTTGCACTAAAGCTGAGGATTTCATAAAATGCAGATGTAAAGATGTTCAAACAAGAAAGCACAGACCAGGCCAGCATTTATACTTGTGGAAAGTGGCAATAACTGGTGGCAATACAGATTCCACTGGAGCACTTCTGTGTGCACCCCAAGGGTCACACAAGCACCTGGGAGGGGAAATAAAACTCTTCAGAGAAGTGTCTGCTATCTAGACTAGATCTTACAGGTTTTTATGGTGTATGTACATTCCTCCGTAACAACAATTACGGAAAATTACTGGAATGTCCCAAGTACTCAAAAGTTTGAACGTGTTTTTCCTTGTAAGTTGTATTTGCTATTGCTTATCTTCACATTTTCTAAATACTTCACACATTTCATTCCTGTTATTTCAGCATACAAGGGAGCACCTCCTGTTCCTATAGGATGCAGTGCCACAGTCTATTACATTCCCCACCTTAGGAAGAGGATCTCTTCAATTTAGTTCTTCCTGAAAAGAAGAATGAGAGGAGTCTATCTCATGCTTGTGAAAATGGCAGACTGGTAACACTGGTGGCCAGTATTTCCGTACAGAATAGAAGCAATGGCAGTGCATTGCCCCAGCACAGATGGTTCCCTCATCATTTAACACTGGCTGGTGAAAATGGAGAAATGGAGTGTCACGCTGACTTCAGCTGAAAGTCCTCTCTGGGTGAAAGCAGACACCAGCTAAGACCAGCTGTAACTGCCCCTTTTTGCAGCTGCACAGCTGCCTGAGTTGAGCTCCTGAGTAACACAGAGCTGGTGGTGTGGTTTTGCATTTGCTCTGTAGCAATCTTCTGTGATCAGAAATGCTAGAATACAAAGAAGTCCCACATAGCCATCCCCCAGCCATGCAGAACTACATCACCTTGGAAATGAGACATTTTACTTTAAAATTGATTTGCTTCATGTCTTTCTCAAGTGTTTCTACCAGTTCCAAATAAGTTTTTGAAAATGTGTTTTGTACCTTCCCTGAAAACAACTCAGTAAAGGAAGCATTCACAATAAGTGACAGTATACCCAGGCATCAGGTAAAAGATGCCAAGGAAATGTATCAAGCTCTCTACCACCCTCAGCTTAGAGCAATATGTAATTAATTTTTATTGGAATAGAGAGAAGAAAAGAAAAGAAAATAAAAATGCAGCAGTTTTTGTAAACAAACCCTGTAACAATCCTGAAAGTGAAAGAACACTAAGACTGTACAAAGAAAATGGCATAACTTGCATCTCCAGTTAGAGACATTTTCTCCTGATTAAGATCCTGCACTAAGAAGTACAGGTTTCAAGTCTACTTCAATCTACAGCAATTAATAAGCACATAAAAATGATGCCTTAGGTGAGTGGGAAGGTCTCCTATTAGCACATGTCAAAAATAGACAACCTGTAGAGGTATCTGAACAGATACTTTACATAATAAAACTTTGAATTTTACAGGCCCTGAGGATCCACATTTGTCATTGACTTTTGAAAGTTGAGGCCTTTTCAGGTCTGAATATAGTCCAGTTATACTTTAATTGTAGGCCACCGTTATTAGCAGTGAGCCACTAGACTGAACAAGCTTTGGAGAACACCTCCATTGCCATCTTGGGCAGTGCCACAAAAGAGAGCTGCGCTGCACTGAAGAGGAACAAACCAGCAGAAAAATCATTTTGTGTCTTACCTTGTAATGGGAAAAGCAGATGCCTTCAAACATATCTATATCCATACAGTCCATTGGTTCAGCTCTTCCTGGTAATAGCGAATCTTCCAGCTTCTTGTTTTCTTATTTTTAATCTGCCAGCTGGTGCAACCTGTAAATTTATAGAAGTGGATGTGTTATTCCAAGATGTTTATTCATCTCATTCTACAAGGCATTCAATTTAAATATATGAGGCTCTGTGCCATGTGGCTCCTATTGCTCTCCAGAGCTTTCAGTGTAATGGATTAGAGACCACAATGTTTCTGTAGGTTATTGATTTTTGGGAATGTAAGTAGACGACTCTTCAGGATTTCTTTGCAGACTTTCCAGAATATCACATTCTGTATGTGTATATCTTATGTATTTGAAAACATGCTCCTACCTTATGAAATTCAAACACTTTGCTGTACAAAAAGAAATGGCATGGCTCGCATCTCTGAATTGTCAATTTCTTTGTCAATRTATCTGTTAAAGGTGAATTCTTGCGGAAAGGGACAAAGTTACATTTAAATACTAGTTCAGGAATAGGAATGCTACTAATTTGAGAAACTGGAGGTTGACAGAGCGACCAAGATTTGTGTTCAGCAATTAAGGTAACAAAAAAGAAAAAACACCTTCCAAAAAAGTGACTTTGAACACCGTTAAAAGTTTTTCAGGAGCAGAGTGAATCAGTGGGACAGTAGGAAAATTCAGTCAGAGGAATTTTTTTCATAGAATTACTCAGGGAATCTCAGTGAAATTCCTCAAATCTATCTATAGCTGCAGTGCCTTCCAGGTATTTAAATTTGGTCATCCAAATCAAAAGGACCTCTGAAAACCAAGCAACAGGTTCTCTGCTTAGGTACAGCAGTTTTTGACGGCGAAAGCTACAAGGGAGTCACATATGCTTGACCCCTCACTGCACCGTGTACAGCAAGAGCATTACCTGTGTAATTACTCCTCCCCACCCCCAATATCTTGATCCCCTGTGTGCAGGATCCACAAGCAGAACACATTTTCATGGTGGATTCTACAAAAACATATTTTACTTTCATGAAAGTTCAATTAAATAGAGGGCAATTATTTGTTTACTGGCAGACAGGCAGTCCACATTAGTTCAGATCTGCTTTGCTGAGCTGTGTTGTTCTTCTCAAAGCATTTGCCTCTTTCATTATGASATTTCACCAGACACCCCTGGGTCCAGCACCATGGCACAGAAAATGGGATGCGCAACACCTGCTGCTCTCCACATTTTGGCTGCTGCTTAAAAGGTGCCCCTGCTCTCCACAGAAACCATTTACAAGTATTTCAAAGGTTTGTATAGCTTTGTGTATATATGGTTTGTAGTATACACATCTTACTAGGCTGCTCTCTCCCTCCCTTTTTTTACCATGGAAAATTGAAAATTAACTCACTTCAGTCAGAATGCCTAAAAATCATCAGCAATGTCATTTTATACTATATTAACCACTTGTAGCCTTAAATCCTGGTGTAAATTCCCACCACGAAGGGTGGCACACAAAGCCACCCTGTCCCTGCATAGCAGAGCTGGCATGTCACACACTGATGGCACAAGTTACATCTGATTTAATTGCCATTTAAACCTGAAAGTCCTGATGGAGCCAGAAAAGGCCTCGATCTTGGAAATGTTTCAAGCGAGCTGTGCCTCCTCCTCAACGCAGACAGATCTCAGATCTGAAAGGTCATGCACAATTACCCTAGACTCCCTGACTCTGAATYTCCATATAACTCCCAACCTTATGTAGGCTTTCCTCTTCCCTCTGACAACTTTCAGGACTTGATTTCAGTGAAGTACAAGATTTGTCCTTCAGAAGCACTGGCTAAAATGAAAGCCATGACTTAACATGGAAGAAAATCAAACATTCACTCTTAGAAATTAAGCAGCAGAACACAAACTGCTAGGAAAAAGGTACTAAGGATGCCTCACTATGCAGGCCATCTAAAGATTTCCAGACTACATTTTTATTCAATCCATGGTTTGGGACTTCTCTAATTAGGACAAAGCCTCCCTCTTTGTGACAGTGGAGCATGTAGAGACWGGCACGGGRMATCAGTTTGTATTGTGATTCTACTGCATATTACAATCATTATGTCATGCTTGTGTTGTGATTTCGGCATAATGCTGTATCACTCTTCTAAATCAAAATCCAACATAATATCAAATATCTACAAATAAGTAAACCTGGTATTAAAACATTAAACCCTCCTGCCATCTCAGACCTGTTGGATAGACCAGAGCCTAGGTCAGGACAGGCTGCCACCAAGCCTCCTTGGCATTACACGGCCAACCACCTTGGTGAGAAGGTGATCAATCTCCTTGTYCCTGCAGCACCAAGGAGACCTGAAGGAAGCAGGGTCCAGACAGAGGTGAGTGGCTGCTGTCCTTTGGATGGTGGGCCAAAGAGGCACTTCACTGAACCATGGACTAGATCACTCGACTTGGCAGGAAGAGGTAGCAGGTTAAGAAAAGGGACATTTGGGACACAGGCTTTGGCAGGTGCCTGGATGCAGGTAGAGAGAACTCTGATGGCATACCACTCTGACAACACTACTGAAGAACTGATTACAGTTCAATGGAAAAATTGGTTGTCATGTGCCAAATTCCTACAGAAGGACTCTGCGTATGCAGCATGTCAGTTATGTGACTGCAGGGATAGATATGASGTAGCCTGCACTGAAGAACAAAGAGGAATGAGCCAACAGCAGCAAGATAAAGAGCAAAGAGACATCTAAAATTGTTTTTTCTTGGTTGGTCACTAAGATTAATTACCCTCACGATGCAMAGGCTCTGCTCAAATGCTGATAGAAACAGAAATGAATAGGAGATTCTTGAATCTACCATTATAAATAGAATGCTACAATATTATTTTGTATTCAAACCTTGGATGTATACTACTTCTAGTCCTTTGTATATAATACTGTTACTATTTTACAGTGTTTTCCCACATAAAGATAGACATTATGTGAACTACAGAAAGTGCAGGTTAACTAACAAAACTCCTAGAGTGTCTTCAAGTGTCTGGTTTCATGATACGCCTTTAACTATTTACTCAGAAACTAAAGCAAAGGGAGCTGTTTGAGAGATAACATACATCTTGATTAACTATTGTCCTGATTTCAGTTACACTGTTAACTTACATAGGTATAAAAAAAATAAAGCTGGGCAAAGGAGCATTAGCAATATGTAAAAGTGATTGCATTGCTTTCAGCTCCACTTAGAGATGTTAGMTCTACCTCTTAAAATCTTACCATGTGAAAAGCTAATCTTAGTTTTTCTGCATGTGCTCATGTACAGAGAGTACTCTACCTGCACCTCTCTAATCTGAAGTTGCAGAACATGCCATAAGCCATTGCTTTAACAGCTTGGCACAGGTCACACGGATCACACCTTTGAATAGGAACACCATTGATCAAGCAAAATCCCTCTATTTTGTGTGTCTTGGGTGAAGGTCTTTCAACCTTCTGGAAGAAAAAAATGTAACAGCTAAGGTACACAAAGGGCAGACAGGTACTGCTCCATTGATTTTGATTGACCTGTTTACAGTGGATGTGGATCTGGACCAATGATAAGGACAAAGCTGCAACCATTTCTCAGATATGAAAAACTCCAAATACACCTGTGTTATTTCCAAACATGAAAGAGTTACATGCTCAAACGTACAGGCATACATGTATTATGAAACCCCACAATCAATCTTATTGCGCAACCTCCATTTTAGGACCATCATAAAGGACTCCTAAATGTAGTCCTGCATCCCCTATTCTAGAGGACTACCACTGGATTACAATCTCAATGCCAGCGATCCTTTAAGTGACCACAGAAGGCTTCTTTCGCCACCGATTCCTCCATGTCTTCCACAACTAATATATTGTACTAGTGTCTTGTCATAAAACTACGTTTGCTCCTTTGAGGCATTATGATTCTTTACTTAAAGGCCCTTCCTGGAAAAGTCTGCCTTAACAGACAGAGCTTAGTAAAGCAACGTGAGCTGCCAAGCCAAACTTTTTATTAAATCATACCAAAACTGCTAGAACTATGCCATTGCAAAGACCATGGAAAAGGAAAGTGTCCTGGCTGCCCTGGAAGCGTACATACCAACCTCAGAACAAAACTSACACATCCTTTTTGATTCATGCTACTGTCATTCTTTATAGTTGCAGGATGCATTAAATCCTGCTTAAATTACYGAGCATAGGAGCACTTGTGGATTGACATTCAAGGTCATCCCCCAATAGCCTTAATGAGGCTGAGGTAAACCAGCCTGCTGCAACCAGCATACTGGCTCAAGTCGCCTGCATTCCTCTGCACACTCACACTCCCACCCCMGCAACTCCTTCTCCTACCCTTCTCTCTTTCTCATTTTCTCTTCTTCCCTTCTTGTTTAGTCCTCCCTCCACTTTTGTACTAGTACAKGTTGGAGGCCAACTGGCTGGGAAATCAGTTTTGCAGAGAAAGACCTGGGAGCCCCAGTAGACAAGTTCACCGTAAGGCAGAAGCATGCCCTTGTGACAAAGAAGGGAGAGTAAAGAGGATGGAGCCAGACTCTTCTCAGGGGTGCCCAGTGAAAGAACARGAGGAAACAGGCACAAACCCAAACACAAGCAATTCCATTTAAACATAAGAAACTCTCACTGTGAGGGTGGGTCTAACACAGGTACAGGTCAYCCAGAGAGGCTGTGGAGTCTCCATCCCCGGAGACTGGATTTTGAATATCCAAAACCCAGCTGGACACAGCCCCATGCAGCCTGCTCTAGATGCTTTGAGCAGAGGGTTGGACCAGACAATCTCCAGAGGACCCTGCAACCTCAGCCATTCTGTGAGCCTGTTAACAGAGCCCTGTCCCCAATTTATTTTTTTTTTATTTAAACAAGTATGTTACTAACATGGCTAAGTTGAAAACCTGATCCCGAACAGAGGGACAAGAATTTCATCTGAGGTCTCYGCACCTTATGGAATGAATGGACTGATGAAGCAATGACTTTGAAAATTAAACTAGATGTTARAGATGCTCCTTACTCTAAGAATCATACAACTCCTCTTAGAGGAAAAAGCTCCAGTGGTCACTGCTGCTTGCAGCATTTAATGCGTTGCCCACTTGTGGCATTATGTTTATGTCTTGCCCTTTATATCATGCTCCCAAACAGAGACTGCAACAACTCCCAAACAAAGCAATTTTAGTTAACAAATCTTTTCCTCAGTGTCACAGCACACTGGATAAAACCTGCTTTCTGATGCAGAAGGAATGATGAGAGAGCACAGAGAATTCATGCCCATAATAAAGAACAAGTTGGACCCTTACCCAGTGCTCAACAGGGCTTTTCAAAGGAAAACCGTTAAGTGTGCCAGCTCATACACTTTTTTCAGGGAATGCTATCAGCAAACTAAAGGTCACAATGAGTGCTTTAACTATGGATTACATATATTGTCATCAGTGGCAAGGACTACCCAGTATCAAGCAGAGATGSATCATGTTCTTACCCAAAGAGGTGGCTAAGTGTTCTGCATAATCCAGTTGCTCAGTCAGCCACAAGCAAGAGATGGGTCATTTTTCCCCATACCCATCACTCCTTATTGCAACAGTTACTATATTCCTATCATTAATGAACTATAGGTAACACCTCTAACCTCAACATTCTGAGTTCTGGTACCTCAAACTCAAGTTTGAAAATCTTTCTTTACAACAGGCTACGAAATAGGTGCAAAATTACAATCTGGTCTCACTCCTATTTCTTTTGAAGAAAAACTCAGTCTTCAGTCAGACAAGGGAGTCAATTATGAAGTCTTTGTGGATGTGAAGTTAGAAACTTAACAGCAATTTTCATTTTTCCTATTTTGTATATTTTCTGYGGCCAGCACATGCCTCCAGCTGAGTTATTTGCAGTTACCCCACAGTAACTGTGTTGTCTAATGGCTTCCTTGGAATAATTCAGGGAATGACAAAATAGTTCTTGGTTCACTTTAATTTCTACTGATTTTAAGTTAACCATCTTCAGTATCACAGTCAAATTCACATCCTACCACTCAAAGGAGATGTGTTTCAGACACYACATAGTCTTTAGTTATGCTCCACAACACAGCTGAGCTTTGGATGCAAAAAATTAGTATCTATTAATAAATTTGTTGGTTATTAATTCATTTAGTTGTTTAGTAAATACAGCCAGGCATACCAGTTCATATATTCCACAAACAAGGATGTCATGAAACRATTCAGTGAAAGTCTTTACACAGATCCATTAACTCTGACCAGAATAAGTCATTTGCAAGTACATACACTAGAATTTATGTGTACATTAATTGCCTCTATTTACCTGGCAATTGACTAATCCAATTTACAACATGGCCAAAACCTCTGGTCTAGCTATAATCCTCAGAAGAATTTGTTTACCTGCAATGAGCTAGACTGGAGCATGAGTTGGTTGGGTTTTGTTGATGCAACTGAGGTCTGTCGTATGCCCACTGAGGGATTCGGSTTAGTTAAACTCTTGCTATGGGCAGCTGCAGGCTGTGAAGAAATGCAATCTGTGCCGATTCAGCTTATCTGTTAAGGCAAAACTCARCCCTCCAAGGGAAGGCAGCACCAGAGCAGACGCTACAGCACAAGCACTTAGGAATATTGCCTCATGTTKCCAGGAGAGGAAAGATTGCCCAGTGTTTTCAAACTTTCTAAGGCACTCAGTGTCAATACATAAAATGTCTTTAATGTATGCACATTATTGCAGCTATTTTAGCATTATATTGGCACATCAGTTTTATTAGCAGAAATAAAAGGCTTTGTCTACAATAAACTTGAGTTTTATTTTATTCTGCATTATGCTATTATAACTGCAGGTCCTGTATACAATCGCATAATTGCATCTCTACCATCGTAACACTTGTCATTGCCTAMCCTCTTAAGAAAATCTCTCCAGTGAAAAGACTAAGTTCAAACTATTCCATATCTGACATTAACCTAAAGAACATCAGTTTACAAGGGTAAATTCCATCAGTCCTAATAGGATTAAAGKTATTTCTGCAGTTTTCAAAACCTCAGAAGTAACAAGTATTTTTTAAAGGAATAGGTGGTGTTCACACAGTTGATTAGCATGGTCCACCACAACCAGAATAGCTGGTAAGAAATTTACCATAATAATTTCACTGCATCTGCATCAAAGATTACTTTATGATTAGGAGGTACAGTAAGTCTGCTACATAAACTAGAGGAGAATAGGTCACTCTGGGACAACAGAATAGTAGGCAATAGCCAATTGCTTGCATGTGTAGATTGTAGGTCTAATTAATACAGTTTAAGTGAAGTCACTAGAATATTTTCAGATACAGGTAGTGTCACTGTTACCATACCGTTATCTATTCCTACAATTTATCTGGTTAAAAATCACTGCAAATGTAAGTCAGAACTTAATATAGATTTGAATAGTTGCATCTGCTTTCCAGAGGTACTGCTGCAAAGCATTAGGAGAAAATTACAGGTTTTTTTAAACTTGGTTTTGAATTGCATTCCTTAATCTACTGTTTTGCCCCCCGCCCCCCCCCAAAAAGTCAGCTGTAAAGTGACAGCTCATTCATCAGAAGCACATTCCCATTGCTGATTTACCTCCTGAGGCAGTCAAAGGGTCATTTTTAAACATTAAATTGTCAATAGGATAAAGAGGGACTGATCCTACTTGCTTTAATTAGCAGCTTTTTCCACAGAAGCCTCTCCATATAAAGGACTCCCTCCATAGACCTTGAATGCCTGACTGCTTTCTGCAGTTGGGAGAGGTGGATTTTCTCTGTTAGATTATATATTTTGTGGTTCTGCTGCACAAGCACAGCCATTTATTCATAGCATAGTTCAGTTTCCTTCCCAATTTTTCCTGTAGAAGTCATTTCAATCCTTAATTACTTATCCATAGCTGTTTTATCTCTACTATAACCCATCTATTCAAYCCATGCTTTAAAATATTTTCCTGAAACAGTCATCTGGCCCCTCCTACTATTTGAGAGAAATATACGAAGGCTAGCTCTCCTAAGCTGCCTAGATAAAAGGTATTGCCTATCACAGTACTACAACAGGCTTTTTCAACCGGCTATGCTTCAAGACCTGTTTAAAAAAGGATGCCGTCTTTCATGCAGTGTTCTACTTTAAATACAATATGCAAGCCACAGGCTCCCAGTTCATTACGATATGGAGCAGTCTCATGCCTTCGGTTGTATGTTACCGATATGCATCTCAGCAAACATACGCTCACTAGTCGTGACAAGCACCTTGTAGCTCCTGCRTAAAGAAAGAAAATATCCTGCCTTCTACAAGAGATATGATGCTTTTCATGCAATGACARATATTAAAGTCACCTTCCCTCGCAGCTCCCACCCATTCAAAAAGCGTGGAAATAATCCATACGCGATTTTCACTACGTGCCTACCCCTGAAACTGCTTATTCACATATAACYGAGCCCCCTAAGATGCAGGAGGACAGGTACAACGCGATGCTTTTTAAACTATCAGCGCAAACCACTAGGCAGTTGCCACTTCAGACCACATTTCATAAAATAATAATAAGAAGAAAACCGATCAGCAAACGCACCTCAGAAGCGGAGCCCCATCCTTTCCCCCCCCCCCCCCCCCCCTCCTTACTCCAGGGCTTGTGTTGCCGACCCCAACCCCGCATCACCCGCCCCGGCCGGCAGCTGAGCCCCGGCAAGAAGGAGCCGGCGGCTGCCGTCGCCGGTGCCGCCGCCGCTACCGCTCCTTACCTCCGCCGCGGCGCCGGCGGCTGCCCCCGCGCTGCGGAGCGAGCGGCGCTGCTGGCGGGCGGGCGGGCACCGCCGCACGCTGCTGCCGCCGCTGCTGCTGCTGCTCCCCCGGCGGCGCGGGCGGGGCTCCCACCGGCCCGGCCTCTCCGGGAAGGGTCCCCGGCTGCGGCAGGGGCGGGGGAGGCGGCGGCAGCGGCGGCGGCCCCGCCGCGGGGGCGCGGAGCAGCAGCGGGCGAGGCGCGGGCAGCGAATGTAAATGAGGAGCTGCTGTGGCGGCAGCGGGGGAGATGAGGGGCAGGGTTTTACAGGGGCTGTGCTGGATTAGCGCTAATTGCGCCGAGAGGGGAAATCGGGTGTTTAGCGGGGGCCAGGCTGGAAAGGTGAAACGCACCACRAAAGCAGGTGATAGGAGTACGGCGTTAAAATGAAATTACAGGTGGCTGCTACAGCGCTTTGCTCCGTACAGCCCCTTTTGCTACAAGCAGTGGGTTGTTTGAAATTCTGACAGTGTTTTAGCGCTTTTACTTACGCCAGGGTTGGTGTGCTTTCAAGGGCAATTCTTACAATTTTGAACCCGGCTGGAAGAGACCCCCAGAGGAAATTTGCCACCGCTGAATTAGGATTTATCCTGTAGGCAAGGGAACGCTTCTAGGGACGTTGGTGTGGCTACTCCAAGGGAAATTGAGCCTTGGAAGTGTAGTTCCAGAAACAATGCCAGCTCCCAACCCAGATCCCTTCCAGTTTAATGCCTTACCCTTTGCATTACTGCTCGCTGAAAGTTTTAAGACTTCATTCCTCTTCCCTCATTAACCATAATCATTATCGGTTTCTATTTTTCTACATTCACTGATAGAGGGAAAAATGCTACTTTTTTTACTTACTTTTTTGCCCTGGGTTTTCTATTGCTATATAATTATTAACAACCAACACAAACCTGCTACATCTGTGCTCCGCCAGCGTAGGCTGTCTTCCTTTTTATTTTCTATTACTTCAATGGAAATGTTGAGTGTGTCAGGAATCCAGGATGTAAGAGTGTAAAGCGGTACACATACCGCTATGGTAGGTCATAGCGATGAGTTGGATCCTGCTGCCTGGTCGCTCAGCATTTCACTCCAGAGGCTTTGCAATCTTTACAGTCTTCCTTCAGATTAAAGAAAGAGTTGCTGCTGGTGAAGTATTACCAACATTGAAACTATGGATTATTTGATGAGRCTTTCCTTTACCGGTGCAAAAGCATCAACCACTGCCTTGTTTTTACAGCTTTCCCTTCTCTTTTCTTCTTGTGCCCAATATTTCCTTCACGTTGCCATGTACTAATAACAAAATGAATGGCTGAGTCCATGTCACACACCAAGAACTAACAACATCTGTAGTCAGCTGTATTTTCAAATCATAGTACAAATCTGAAATAATTAGGCTAAATGTGCTAATTGAGCTGTAATAATGGACTGACATTACTGACTAGGAAGTGTAAGATTCCCAGCCTCCTATATGAGAAGCAAATAGATATAAGGACAATTTCTCAGATCAGCATCCTCAATTATGTCTGCCAGTTTGTGGATACTCCAGTTTATAATGCCCAAACTAAGTAAACTGATTGCCAGCTTATAGACTCCGTAACATAGTCAATAGCCTTTAGACCTATACAGGAGGAGAGAGAATTAGTGCTCCAATGTTTGGCAACAACGGGTCTGCATGTGTAAAATAAATCTTTCCATCTAGATTAAGTGCCCAGCTAAGGACTGTGAAAMTCCTGGCTGTAAATGCACAGTTCAGCTTTGCCATAGGCAGTGCTTTCTAGCAATCAGTGGGATCGAGCATGTCCTCCCTGACAAAGCTTTGCTTGCCACAAACCCTTTAAAGTTTCTTTTTCCAGGTTTTATGCACTTACTGTACCTTTACTAGCAATGAAGTTGGTAGTAGCGGGAATATTACTGGAGGTGGGTAACAGATGGCTTCATATCCTATTCTTCACAGTAGACCTAATGCAAAGGTGGTGTTGGAAATGTAATAACTGYTCTTGGCTCAAGAAAATCAGGTTTCTTTTTGCTAGAAATTAAACCTCAGTCCGGATTCAAAGAGAAAAGGAGCATCAGTTTGCCTAATCTTCCTGCTGCCCTATACGGAATAAAGTAACAGTCTGAAGTTAAAAAGCACCCCTATGCTCCACACAGAGGGGATTTGTTTGGAAGAATGTCCACCAATTCTGATAACTGTTTAAAATAATTTTGTTCTATAAAAGCTTTTTCTTCTATAGTTGCTTCGTGCAATTCAGGAAGAAATCTCAGCTGCTGAGAAAACATTATCCTAGGGTTGACACAGGAACCTAGGATCCCAGACCACATATGAAAACCATACTTCAGAGAAATCACTTGTCTGTCTGTGTTTAACATACCTGAGGTTAACCACTTTAAGGCAGTTTARTAGTTTGTTTTTAACTAGCCAGCATTAGTTATTCACAGGTTAAAAGATGTTTTCTGAAGAAGACTAAGGTTCAGCCTCTTCAGAGATGTACAATTYAAAGAGAGGTTATGGCTTGTCTCCAGTCAAAAGCCAGCAAGCTTAGCTCCTTCGAGGCACTATAATTCATAAGTAATTATAAAGAACAGATGAGAAGGATTGGAATTTCTTCCTCACTGGAACAAAATTCATTTTGATGTTATAACTATGGTTATAAGAAATTTTCAAAATCCTCATGGGATTTATAAAAGCACAAGACATTATTCATTCTTGTAACTAATSAAAAATAAAAAAGGGTGTTCCGAACCAAAATAAATGGCAATTTTCAGTGCATAGAGAATCCAAATTGAACTATTTTATATACAATGTAAAACTTGTCTTTGTGAAATGGATAGACATTGTAAAGTGGGATGAAGGAGGGTGTATACATGAATTCTAGAGAAAAATGCCTTTGTCCATGAAGTACTCCTTAGCACTCATGAGAACTGAARCCTGATAGATCTCCATCAGTTTCAAAGGGTCTGGATGAGGTGCACAAGCAACACTGATCCAGTGTAAGACATTCATGTAGGAGCCAGGGGAAGTCGGGTTTTTCTTCCTGAGCCTGCCACCAAGCTATCACATTTTTCTGACAAGCCAGGCCGCTTCTAAGCTCTTCTTTTTCTCTCCTATCATTGGCCAGCTTGACTTCAAACTCCCTGGGACAGACAGAGTCTTTAAATACAGGACACAGACAGAAAAAGTTCCCAATTTCAGCTAGGAATACTGGGTACAATATAAACAAACAACCAAATTTACAGAACAAGAGCCAGCAAACTAATTAATTCCAAATTTTTCAGTGTCCTTTTGAAAATGTGCCCCAGAGAGCCACTCTCTTGGACAACGCAGGAGTGATTCTGCCAGCTCTCAGAGCTACAACCCGGCGGAGCCACAGATGAGCCCTCTATGACTGTAACCATTCCTTCTCTCTGTAGACCAGTCACACGGTGGGTAACAAACATCCAGCAGGAGCTTATAAATATGCAATTTTTAAAACTGAATCAGTCTGTCACTGGAAGGAAAAAGTATACAGAACTTATTACACAGTATTTTTCCACCCCCTTCTTACTCTAAAGGACTATAATCATTCCCTGTTGCAGGAGCTGTACAGTAGTAATCCCTCTCCTCCTACATGCTTCATTTACAACTTGAGATCTAACGGCCTATTAAGTTTTTAATAAATTATACTAAAATATTGTGGCACTGTTCTAAAAATAAAACCTGGATAYGAGTTGTTAAGGATATGTTCCTTACATGAATAAAACTATCCCTTAAACACATAATTTTTTTTACAAAAATGTCTCAGCTTATAAACATCTGTGATCACATATACTTCTCGGAAAAGCACTGGCAGTGAATTTGTAGTAGTAGAGTCACTTTTTTAAAGGAGATTTTTCCTTTTCACTATTAATCTCTTTTCCTTTCATCTCAAATTTAATTCATCTCTAGGTCTTTACAAAGTCATGAAATTATTCATGTGCTAAGAAGGATAAGGTAGTATGAAAGAAGGAAAGACCTCACAAAGATTCGATAAAAGTAACAGTAAAATACTGGAAAGAATATGGAAAATATTGGACTTTTATTCATTCAGGACCACAACACTGGCCTGAGCCATTTTAGGAAGTTTTAAAAATAGTTCTTCTCATTTTGCATTCACAGGACTAATTTTGATGGGGAGCTCAGATAACAGCGGGCGGTAGAGTTTTCTCTTACTACCATATTTTGTATTTACGCTTATGCTTAACATTGGGTCCCCGAATCCATGGTTAAAATAYTTAATTAAAGTAGTCTGCTTTACAGGCATCTTGAACATTCACCTGCTTCACTGACAATCATAGAAGCTATAAAAACTTAGCAGCTCTAAGACTAAGCAACGTTTACTTAAATCTCTATACGTGGTCCTGGAAATCTAACATTAAGGTTTTTGAAGTTTGTAGGCTTAAAATTCATATCTGGGGTTTTTCTATCCTTTTCTGTCTCTCACAACCATCTTATAGCACCCCAGAATTTGTAAWGAAGAGAAAGGGAAGGACAGAAGAATCAAAAGATGATCAGATATGAATGCCAAAATCATTTACACATAGGACATGCTTACGTATTGAATGGCTTCAGGAAAGCATTCACAGATTCGGTTTTGATGCATATTAATCAAGATGGGATCTCAAAAAGGTAGCTGTTAATAGGGGAAAGTTGTTCTTGTGCTRGTTGCGTGAACATACCAGAAGTTTCTAAGCATTTAATTAAGCAAATAATATCTTAAAGATGGAAAAGAAGCAATATATTAAAAATACAAAATCTTAAACAAAACAAAAAAATTAYCAAAACTTTAAAAGTTCTCAGAGAGGGAAGAAAAAACCTTAAGCCTGACAGAAGAATTCAAAAGACTTTGAGAGTACTGTTCTTTGGGTAAGACTGCAGCTGTTTAGGTATTCTGCTGAAGAGCATGGAGTATACCATTGAAAAGGGTAAACTAGAATATAAAATTTTCAATGCTTGTCACAATTGTTTTAGTTCAGTGCTCTAAATATTASATATCAGGCTTCAAAATATGGATGTTTTTCTTATAACTGTGCTGAAGAGACTATTCAAAACCASAGGTGTTGAGGATATATACATACCTCACCCATATCTTAATGAAACACATTTCTGAGGATGATCACTGGTATCTGAAAGTAAAAATAGGGATATTTTGTTCAGCACAGCCATCTGAGAGTAGTTTACATGGGGAAAAGGATTTCTTACAACATGTCAACAAAGAAATCTAGTTTAAAGAAGCCCTCAGCCATAAAGAACTCCTGCTRCCGTTTGAGCAATCACTACTGGCAGGAGCTGTCTTCCTGAGGGGTCACCACATCACACCATTTCCATTTTACCGTGTGTCTATCAGAGTCAGGAATAACAACAGTGGCACAGCAGGGAACAAACTCCGGCACTCTGGACAGCAAGTGACCRAGAAGACTTCCCCTCATGGCATGCCTAAGCCTCTTCAACAAACCACACATCTTCACATGTCCCATAAACTCCAGGGCTTTAGTGCTGCTGCCTTTTCCTTCATCTTAGGTGTTTCCCTAGTTTATATCTGTATGGTTGACAGAAATGTTCCATGACCACCTTTATACTGGGGTTTCATACATGCTTTCCAGCAGTCAAAGATCCCTGGTGATCACCTGGTAAATTGCTTTGCACTGGGAACTGCTGTGGAGCATCTTTGCAGAGCTTCCACTTCACCTTGCACCCCAAAACAGCTGCTTGGCGTTTGTGTATCACCCAGCCATCCTCCATCAGGAGAGCTCTCCGCAAGCAAGTTTTCTTCATGTAAGTTTGAGTGAGTGCTTTCATTAAAAAGATCTGCATACCTAAAAACAACAGACCTTTTAAACAAGAAAAAGATTTGCTTACTGCAAGAACTTATCAAAATATTATGTGGCTCAAATACAGGTGGAAATTAGTTTTGAATCATTGTCTGGGAGCCAGAYGTACACCTCGTGGAAACTTAGTGGTGTCAATTAAATTATTCTCAGAAGTACCTTGTGCCCAGCTCTTGGAAACAGAGGGAAAAAAMCATGATTGTAATGGTACAAATAAATGACTAAATAAAACTAAAAGCAACTGCAGGAGAAGTTTTGATTAACTATGAAAGAATATGAGATACAACAGTAGCAAGATCTTAAATTCTTTTCCTATCTGTTGCTAAATGCTCCTAACTAAGTACTTAATCCTGCAGTTGGGTTTTAATAAACTGGTATTAGGGCTGTTGTTGTTGTGTCAGCATCGTGATAAAAATCCAGGAGGCCTTTCCAGAGATCATCACCATAACAGCAAAAAGATAGGGCTTGCTATTTGCTTAATAAACAACAGATTAGATACAAACTTCTCTTGTATTTAGAACCTCCCTCCTGTCCAGAAACTAAACTCATTGCTTCATTATAATTAGGACCCTTGCAGATTTCTTTATAATTGCTAATTACTTTTTAATCTCCCTGGCAATAAATAGCTTTTCTAAACTTAATTGATTTCACTCACAAGGACTAACAGATTACCCAGGATTCTGCTCACCATCTGTCATGTAAACACAGGTAAAGTACATTTTCTTTGCTTTTTCCTCCTAAATTACTTCTCTTTTCCTTTGGAGTTGTTCTGTCCAGATTTAGAGTAGCACACAGCAGCTTTTGGTTGGATGTATTTATGAACTTTTCAGAAGCAGAAATAGAACATACAGTAAACATCAGAGACTTTCAATAAGTTGCAAAGGGTTATATTAAGCTAAAAGTTCCCCTGAAAAGATAGTGCAATTTTTACTCCTAAATGTAAAAATCCCTAAAACTACTATCAGGTTCCAAACTAGCAAGGGATTGGATTAATTCAATATTACATTTCTCCAAATTAAGAAAACTAAAATAAACTATGTTATTTGTCTTCTTCTGAACTGTGCATTTCAGGGAGAGAAGGAAAAGAAAACTCATGTTTCCCACCTCAAAGGTTGGGACTGCTTTGTAATGAAAATTAATTGTCACATAACTTACAAGTCTAGGAAGTGAGACTTTAAAACAGATGTCTGATAAAAATTGTTTGCACTGTCCCTGATCCAATTAGAAAATTATCTCCTTGCCATCATGGCACTATATTTCTGTTTTAATGAAAATGTAACCAGTTAGAGCCTACTGGATTTCTTCTTTGTAGCTGGATGAAAGTATTTGAACAACTGCATTAACAAAACAATAGAATAGGTCTTTTTCAAGGGCTATTAATTCAGCCATGTAAAAGTCAGCATTTTGTAGAGATTTTTTAAGTGCATTTGGTCACAAAACATACTATAAGATTCTGATTCACTAGTGCATTACTTGTCTGCTGGTGTGACTCCTGGAAATCCCCCGGTCAAAGCAGCTTTCCAGAAGGGTTCCACAACAGCCTCCGTGTCCTGAGAACAGTATTTTTTCCTCACTTTGTCAAGGAAAAGAAAAAGAAGGTCTTTTTTCTAAATATGACTTGCAGTAGAAGTCTGCAAGTCTGCAAATATTTCAGCGAAATCTAAGATATGGCCAAGGTATCTGCCTTTTATTTATTATTAAAAATAAATGTGGAGTGTTGACAAAACAAATAGAATATGGCTGTTTTCTTTGGAAAAAATAAGAAGTAAACATATGTATTGCACTGAAACACCTGAAACCTGGCATGTGAGTTCTATTATAGTGTACGGATTACTTTTGATTGTTTTTGTCCACAGAGTGTTAGATTTTTGTTTACTACATAGATAGGAAAAAAAAAAAGATCATTTTTGGAGAAAGCTTTTCCTTTCTTTTAGTACCTTCCCGGGGGAAAAAACCCTCTTTGTTTTCCATCCACTTGCCATCCTCCTTTTGCCTACCATTTGCTGCTTTCATCCCTGCTTGCAAAAGGTTCTCAGCAATTTTTACATTTTAAACCACCTCTGCCCATCAATTTCCTATGGGTTCAGGTGTTTGACTTTCTCCCTTGACTCCTCCAAACTTCTGGGAAGACCAGCCCATAGCTCTGCAATACGAATCTCCATCAAATCCTAGATTTGCCTCATTAGTTCTGAAACACAGTAATTCAATTTGGAGGCAATCCAGACTGCACTGTATTTTGTGCTGTGTTTTGTGCAAGAAGCTTCTGATCAGTCAATGCCGGATTTTATTCATCTATTTCTATTACATGTCAATAAAACAAACAAACAAAACCCTCTTAAGCACTGTGCAAATTATGCTGTCTGAGACTGTTAATATTACAGAAGGCAGGAGTTGTTAATGGCAGGGCAYGCTGGCATTGGTAGAGAGCGTTTGTCAAAGTGAAGATGGACTGAATGGCAAGGAGAAGGGGTTGGTAAAGGAGAACTTTTAAGCCCCAGTTTACATTTTATATATCATCCCAGATCAGTAACAACTGTAAGACTTTGGCAGCTGATCTTTSTTTGGTGACATTAATAAAAGAGGATGGTGAAAACAGCTGCATTTCTAGTGGATATTTATCTATCTCCTAATGTGTATGAATTAGCTGTATTAATTAACTTTGACGTTAATTGCCAGACACAGCATTATGATCAGAGAAACGAGTCTCAAAGAGTGCCATTCCCTGGTTTCATGTTGGGGAGAGCGCTGGGCTCAGGTGATGCACTGTCAGGCCACTCTTCTGGGACTCATAATAACCCTCCCACTGTCGACCAGATGYAGCCACGGGGTGACAGGTCTGCAGATGCCTGCAAGCAGGTCTTCAGCCTATTGGCAAGCTCCATCACCTCTGAAGATACAATGCAGAAAGCAAGCACACCATCCACCTTGTCTTCATTTTAAAGCAAGTACAAGTTAGTGCATCTAGTACAGTTGCTRATATTTGCGAAAGTCATGTAGGGAYTTTCCTGGAAAGGATGGATCAGCARATGTTTTGGCTTCTTATTCACGTCCAGTAAAAAGGGAGGTCTTAAATGTGGGTGATTTTGTTTATAATATGTCACACTTCACGGTGKTTGGCTGAACATTGGTCACACTCTAAAGTGAACAGAATCCAATGCATTGGGATGGTAACAGGCCAATCCTTGGAAAGAACATAGATGTATTCAGGCTGTGAAATTTGGAGTAATGATTCACCCAGCTTTGTGGCAGCAGTGTAAGGAGTCAGGCTGGTAGATGCTGAGCCTGGACTGACAGTAGCAGGGCTCCTTTCTCTCAAAACAACCAACCCAAGCGGGACTTGGGAATCCCTCACTAAGSGTGTCATGCCATGCCTTGAATTCGCAGGATAGACAACAAATTATGTCCATGTGTGTATGCAGCAGTAAATAAAAGTTGTGATTTGCAGCTCAATTCCAACGCAGCGTCTACGTCTTCTGTCATCAGTGTGCCTAAGTCAACTTTTTTTTCTGCATTAGCAGCAAGCTTCTCAGCTCAAAAGCAAGGGATTTTTCTTAGACCATTTAAGAGTTTATGGTGCTCCAGTCTGTCCTGTAACTTCCTTGCTGCACATGGAAAATGGAGGCTTCCAATCTATTGGTCTGGTTCTGTTTCGAATGCTAAATTCAACCTTGTTATTAACCACCCTGTAGCAATTCAGTCCTACTACGCATCAGCCAAGATAATCCTAATGGTTTTACAGGGCTGTGGCCATATTCTGAGACTTTGAAGTTAATCATTTTGCTTGAATAAGGACTTCAGAAATGTTAAAGCATTTGGTTGGTTAAGAACTGCAGACACAGAAACAAAAAATACAATGCCTCTGCGTGCCTCTTGTTCTCTTGAAGACAAAGTGGAAATACTTGCCTCATTCTTTTCTCTTCCTATGCAGATGTCTGTGGTTTCATGAGGTTTACATTATTAAAAATTATCCTCCGAGGCAAAAGTTGTAGAGCCAACTGAATGCAGCTCATTTTCAAGTCAATGAGTTTCTATTTGAACAGTCAAGTCATACAAGTTAAGATAGTGGAATAAGAAAGCAATAATCTAGTAATAACAGAGTGGGAAGACATATGAGTCCTTATTAAGCCTTGCTCCCTCAGGAAAGCACAATTATGTCCGAGTCTTTAAAAATATGCTGAGCTTCAACTTAAGTCMTGTGCGTGTAATGGAGCAGGCAAAATTTTAACAGATTCACACAGTTAACAGTTTACTGAATCTTGCATTTGTGTGAGTAGTACCTCAGTATATAATTTATTTTTCCTAAGCTGCCATTCAAAAACAAAATTAATTAAGGAAAAAGTAAATGCAATGCTGTATTCAGTCAAAAAGAATGCATGTGTTAGTGCTGTTCTTTTTTCAGTTTGCTTTGTCTTAAAGGAGGACCATAAGTAGTTTTTGTCACTGCAGTTAATGCTGGAAGGATTGAAGGAAAGAATGAAGAAATGAGCAGAAAACAAAGGACATTTGTAAAAGACCCACTAATATAAGCTGTCYGTGGAATTTTAGTACTTATGCAACACATGTTTGTATTCAAAAGTTTAAATTTCCCGTTCTCTTTCTGAATTTATTTTAGGAGACACTGACCACATTTCAGCTTTGATGTAATCATTTTCAACCTAGAAAACTGCCAGCTTTAATTATTTAGTACCCCTGTGTCAGACAGCTGAATCTTTGGAGTTCATACTCCATTACTTCTTCAATAAGAAATCTCTAAACCCCTTCTTCCTCTACTCTTACAGCCTCCAATGGGTCTCCTCATCCTCATCATGGGCTGAAGTAGAACTTTAGCCAACCCATAATTAACTTCTTCCAACCAGTGATTTTATTTATTCGGTGCCTTTTGATTTATAATGCCATTCAGCGTGGCGCCTGCCTCATCTCAGCCGTATTCACCTTCACCAATGGCTTGCTGGGCACTCTTTTATTCATCTCCTCCAAGAAATACTTYACCTAATGCGGAGTTGCAATTCTCCATTTCTTAAAGTAAGGAGCGAAGGAACCCGTTTTTCTTTGTCAGCTGCATGCACACACGTATATGCACATACATATATTTTCATTACTCACTACAGGTTTTTCCAATCACGAAAGCTTCTCTGTCTGGCTGTCAGGAAAAATCCGTGTTCTCACATTACCCATATTAAAGTCAGCTCTGACTCCATCACTATTAATGCAAACTAGAACCGATTCTCCTGTTTCCTTCAGATTTTTATTTCCTATCTCTCCTAGCTAAGGCAAGAAAGAGTATATGGGGAACAGAATACACCCAGGCAAAAGAAAATTTAGTCTAAAGAGACAAGCTTGGTCAAATGTCTTTCTGAATACCACCAGAAATTATAAAAAACAAAGAAATAAAAAATTAAAGACACAGTCATGCTTTATATAATGCTGATCTACCAGTATGTTTCTACTTCCATTGCTGCTACTGGCTGTCTSATCCCTTTGCACTCTTTATAAATGTGCTAGATGTTCATGTAGAACATATACTTACAGAAGTGTATTTTTCTTACTCCTGAAAAGCATTTTGCCCTGTTACCCAAGGTAAGTTCCAGAACAAATTCCTCTGGATCTGCCAGTAAAATTTGTGCCGAAGTTCACACCTGAGCTTCAGATCACTATAAAAAAGGCTTGGAGCACAATTCTATGAACTCTATAGTTGGGAAAGTTAAAAATCAGATTTGATTTTGGGGCATGATTTCATTTTGGTTAAAAAATCAAAATCTTTCCTTCTCCTGCATGGATCCATTACTGAAGAAGGAGAATATAACAGGGAGAAAGACAGCTTTTTGCTCTGTTGTAAGCAAGTTTGTTCCTGCTCTGTGTGGTTGCCCTAAGACATCTCAGTAGTCACTATGGTCAACTGTGCTATACAGCACAGGCTAGAAAGACCATGTTGTTAATAATAGGGGTATCCCTCCAACCCCTCTAACCTGTTGAGCGGCATGCTCAGCACCTGCATTGGCATCACAAAACCTTTGGCACTGGTACTGTCCAGCTGACATCAATATAAGCCCTGCTGTTGACTCCAAGGATCAGGAACTTTATTTCAGACACAAGTCAGAATTTTGTTTTCTAAACAATGTTTTTTCTGTTAGCTTCAAAAGTGGTTTTACCTTCTTTTTACCTGTTGCTGTCTTCCTATCTTGTTCAGTAGAATGACTAAAAATAATTACYCAGTTATAAATAACTAGTGCCCCTGAATACAAGGGGAAATGAAATGAAAACTGAGAGATCTTTTGCATTGGATCAAAACCTGCTAGGGGCCGTTTCCTTTGGAGTGTAATTGTAATTGGCCAACTTTGTGACTTAAGTGCAGGGAAGACTTAAGGAATAAAAAGAATATAAATCAGGGAGGGAAATAGCCCACTTTAAATTTCGCATCTCATTTTGAAGTTATATCTGTTTCCATGACACAAACAGCCTTGGTTAATAACTTTATAGCAGACATACAAATAGTCCATTTTTTTGTCCATAATGTGAAAAAACTAAAGAGAACTGAGCAATGAAGGYCTAAGGAAATACTAAAAATATCATGGAGCTGCACCAGTCAGTCATGGGACCAACAACAGTGCTGAGTGTTGTATAGCAAGAGTAAGAAATAATTCCTTCAGAAGACGCACATTCCCAAAAGTTTTGTAAGGTATCAGACTTTTTTTCTGGAAGGACATTATGCCCTGGCRAAAAAAAAAAAAGTGTGTTTGATACTGTCTTTGAAGCAGACAGCTTCCTCTTGCAGAATTAGTTTTCCTTGCATTTTGCTTAAAATCAAATTTTATTTTCAAGACTGTTTTGTAAACCAGCTCATGAAATATTTGTTCATGAAATATTAAAGATGTGAATCTTTGTGTATAGGCAATTTTGATGAAAAAAGAAGCCACCTAAGAAAGTATATCTAGAGTATGCTCTAGTAAACAATACTTACTTACCCATTTTCATTAGACACCCTGATTACAAAAGTAAATAGATGATAAGACACAGGTCATACTAAGTTTCCTGGTCTTACCACCACTCTTTTCAGCAGCTGGGAAGATTCAAGGGGATGACCTGGGAGGGATTTCCTGTTCAACAAGGCAYGGTTTCTGCTAGAAGGAGGATTCTGTTTCTTCCTACTTAAAAAGCTGCCCAAGTTCACTAAAATATAAATGAGTACACTTGTATTTTTCTGCACATTACTCTTGTTTGAATGGATAATGTGAGGGAAGACACAGTTGAGAAACAGACCTAGGTTTGTTCAAAACCTGGACAGATTTACAAACGTTGATATGAATGAGGGTTTATTTTAAAGGTTGTAGTACAGCAAGAAGACATGAGGGAGTCTAGAGGCTCAGTTTCAGTGTGAGGTTCTGCCTGCCTAATCCAATGTACAGTCTATGCCACTGGAAATAACGGCAACATGCTGATAAAGTGAGGCAGCCTTTATCCATTTCTTTAACAGAAAAATACAGGTGAGTTACCATTTGCTTTACTAGCCAGAAGCAGTTCAATTCCATCTCTCATTTTAACTTTGTCAGCCTCTATATCCTGGTTGTTAAAACACAATTCTGCCCTCCCAGTCTGCCTTGTTTATCATCTGCCAGGATTTAAATGTTTCTATTACTTGCATGCTTCTGAGAATGCTGCCTATTTGTCTTATCTTTGAAAGATCTGGGGCAAAATATTAGTAATACTAAAGAGAGATGGGAATGAGTTATCTCACAAGAAGAATGAATTTTTTTTGAAGGGAAAATAATTTYGAGGAATTCTTTACTCAAAAGGAAGATAGTTATATCAGTCATTATGTGTGTTAATAATTTTGAATTATTTACTGCACACACGGTGCTATTATCGATTTGCTAGCTATCCAGCATGAAAGCAGTCGTAGTGGATTTCAATGCATAGAATTACATAATCCTACATAATCCAACTGCACAAAACATTTCAGATAAAAAGAGGTTGCTATAGCTTAAGTCCCTAATTTTTATCCACTTTGCTAAAAATAAAGGTCATGATTCTGACACATTTAKTCACATTGGAAGTACCTGACTGTACGCTTTGCTCTACTGTAGAATAGAAAGGCATGGTCCTGATTGAAGGCCAGGTGCTGCAATGAACATCTGATACAGGAGAATTTCCACTAAGTCTGCAGGAGTATGCTTATAAATAGGTCATGCTCAGCAGAAGTCAAGCATGTAGTTTTTGCCCCATCAGGCATAAAAAGAAGTATCGGTTSACTTTGTGTTCTCCATCTTTGTTTGGATAACTCACTTGTTAATCCAATACAGGCAGCAAGCAATTCACTGCATTTTTTCTTCAGCTCTTATTCCTGTCAGTCCTAATAATAGAGGGCTGTGTTTTGTTGTTTCTTTGGATCATTATTGAAACACATTTATTCACTGCTGTCTCAGGGTTGATGAACAGGTGTATTCTTAAATCTTCATTTAGTTTTCAGTGAATCATTTGGATGTTTCTGAGTTCAGTCTCTCACATCCACTCCTTCATGTCATTCAAATTTCCCCTGTGCTGACAGGATTGCAGTGCCAGATTAATTACTGCATATGAGGTTGCTTTGCTACCAAGTCATGAGTTGAGGGAACTATGATGCATAAAAAAAGTGTTGTTACAGTTCTGATAAAGCAAGGTCTATAGGACAGGCACATCCTTTTATTAGATGGAATGATACAGTTAGGAAAAATTGACAAGTTTCCAGGCACAAACGTGCAAAGCCTTATTGTTTGTCCCAACTGTATTAGCTGGTTTAATATCATTCTCCAAAAGCTTTGTCTCTCTGTCACACACACACACACACGACACACACAGAGAATACTTCTTTGTGCCTTGCACATTCATTTCAAATGAGGATTTATTGGCAACACATTTCTGGTTTTTATCTAGGAAATAGTGGGGGGGTGGAAATAGGTAAGAAGAATGATTACAGGTAACATTGAATTTTCCTGAACTGAACAATAAGTTTAGTTACTCACGAAGATTGTTACAGAGTAGGTATTGGTACACACAACCGGCTGCGAATTTCTTTGTGAGATGACTGTGATTGAGGCCCAAATCTATAGACCTCTGGGCTTCATAAATTGGGATCGTGACAGATTTTGAGCTGCTCTGTGCTGATTTACATTCTTTCAGGTTATTCTATTGTTGAGATGTTTACTGCATGAATCTATTGGTATGGTGTGACAGCTGGGGAGAAATAAATGGGAAGTGTTAGAAATATTAGGGAAGTAGTCTGGGAAAAGAAAAGACCTGTGAAAAGAGGACAAAATCCAAGTTTATTTCTGAAGAAGAAAAGTGATAGATTGGAGAAACCRAGCCAAGAAACAAGCACTTGCTAAAGTGTTAGACATAACTAGGGAGGCAGGAGATGGACATCTAATTCAGTTATGATAGACATACATGGCCTATTTCACAACCTCTTGCTTTGAAAGTGCTGTACTCACACCTAGAAAAAGACAGTAGGAAGACTGTCTGGTTATTGTACTCAGAATGGTCTTCAAAGTTTTGAAGAGAAGTTCCAGATGTATTTGAACTTTGCTCTGCAGACAAATGACAAGGCAAACCTTTGAATAATGAATAATGCAAAAAACCCCCAGAGAGGCATATAGCTCTGCAAAGGCAAAATTAATTGCAGCTTATTGCATCTGAATGAAATCACATAAGTAGGGTATTTGGGAACACATCATAAAAATAAGTGCTACAGATGTCATCTGCAGACACTTCCTCACATTTTGTGCCCCTGATGGCATCTAGTTCCCCATGTATAACAATGTCCCTAAGCTCCCACTCATCCGCCACTGGTTGTTATTGTTTCCTTATTACAAATTCACCTTGATGAATTGTTTCAAAACTTTTCTGGCCTGAAGGAACCTCTGGATGCTATATAGTATCATCAAGGGGTAAGATAATTTAAAACATTTTTTTACTAACTCTCAACTGAAAATACACCCTATTTCTGAGTCTGATTATATAAAATTCAAGAAATTTGACTGATATGTCCTTACCCTCACAGTCGTCAGAGAAGTTGTCACCACTGAAGCCCCACTRCTTTTGATAATGTTTTTTCTTGGTGAAAGCAAGAAATTCTTGTCTAGGTAGGTGACAAGCCAGTGAAGATTTTTTTTTTTATTTGTCAGTCTGAGACAGTGTGTCCTATCTCAATCTTACGTTTACCRTGCGGATTAAAGCACAGGTCTTACTAAAGGAAGAAGATACTTAGTATGCAAAAGACTATTGTGAGTTGCTGGACCACTGAACTGGTGGTTCCAACAAGGTCCCAGGTTGATGGTGTTATAGAACAAAGGGAGATACTCAGGATGCTAATGGAAAAAAAAAAAAAAAACCAAACAACTTGGCTATTATGATCATAGGATCAGGCCAAATTATCAACTGGAAAAAGTAGTTCAAAGATAACAGTTACTCTGGGCCCTGGGGAAACCAGTCTGACTCAAATGCTGCTCATGCCAAAAGGAAATGGCTCATCTGAGAAAATGAATGCTTTTTGTAACCAAGGTTGACATTGGCAGGGCTTATACCATCTCATAATAATGCAGTGGACATATCCAAAATTAAAAGGATTTGTAAAGCATGATTTACATGATAGGACAATAGAAAATGCTATTTACTGCTCATCTTTCTAGCCCCGTTATTCATTAGAGTAACACATGATGKTTTCTTTGAAGTCCAGAGGAGGAAGAAAGGCTTGGACAGATTTCATCAAACTGTAAACTCCCTGCCTACGTTCCATGCACATCGATGTTTCTTTCAGATCACTTCTGCAAGGCTCTGAGCACACCGAGAGGTGTTCCTTCCCTCCTTCCCCAAGGACTCTGCCTTCCTCCTTTTACCTCAGACTCTACTACATCATTTTCTGTTACTAAGTTTGTATGCTAACTCTGTGCACTGGCAACCATTGCAAAGTTCTCGATTTATTATTTCCACACAGCCTCCTCCTTTCTGTTTATTTCTAATATACAAAGAAGAGTAAGAAGGAAACCTAATATATATGACATAAATTTTCTATATTCTGGTGTGTTTATTGGAGTGATCATGCAGTGTTGCTTCTATTCTGACCATGAGAAACACAACAGCTGTTTTTTCTGTCCATTAGCATCATTGCATGTGTCTCTCATGCCATTCATTCTGAGCTATCTGATGCTCCTCTACTTTGGTTGCCCTGTATAATGCTTATTGCAGGTAAGGAATGACAAAATTGTTCCTAAATGCTATGTCTACTGCCACACAGCAATCAGTCCTAGGGAGGGGCTACTGCCCCTTCATTCTCTACCCTTCTTTCCTACGGCAGACCTGAGGCTATGGCTTTGGTTTTCACAAGCTCAGGAAGATCAGGCCAGCACCATACTTAACAGTGGGACCTCCAGCCCAAAGCCACAGGACCTGCAACAGTTACTGCGCCAAATCAGCGCCTACACAGTTCCTCACCACCATGGCGATGGGCGTGATTGTCATCCAGATGATGAAACAAAAGTGATCCTTTTGGTCTTTGCAGATCATTGAAAATCCCAATGGTTTTGATGAGATTACTTCCCGTGTCATGGAGGCCACAGTAAGTGATCTGTGCCCAATCTGTGCAACCATGTTGTCATGAAGATGATGGCTTTGCATTGAAAAACCAGAAATGCTGAGTGCTACATGGCCTAAAAAGTTCAGGAATCCCTTTCCCAGAACCCGTCCAACCTGGATAATTATCTTCTAGTGACTTAAATGCCCAACAAATTTAAAATGGTTATTTGGGGGTTATTTCCACTTCATCCTCCTTGCTACTATAAAGGCCTCATATTTGTATGAGACACAAACTCACAGACATTATACACACATGCTACTATGTGTGTAAACCTTTTGATGTGCTTTGAGGTGAAAGGCAGTATATTAATGTGAGATTACTATCTTTTCTTCAATAAGAAATCAAAGGGAAAAAAGATCAAAAGGTAGTGATATCATATAAAAACACAATGAGAGGTCTCTGTCTTCCTGTTTTGTCTCCCAAGTTATTTATAACCTGTAATTCTTACTGCTCTTTCCATAGTATAACTAGGTTGCACATTGTAGATTATTAGAATGATTATTCAGTATTGGTCAAACCTTAAGGTCCTAATTAATTCCTAGTAAGTGAAATGATTAAAGTCAGTCACAGCTTTATCTACAAATGGAGTAAAACCAGACTGTTTTCTCAGCACCTGGCCTACTGCTTTATTTCACAGTTCTATTGACACCTTTATTTTCACTGCTTTATCCAACATACAGCATTTCCACTGGCTTTGCATGAGAATGAGACTAACAGAGATCTGTCATCCTTTGGAGTAGCTTTGCCAGGATCAGCTAAGAGATAACACAAACCAGCACAGCCTTTTGGTTCCACACACTGCTCCTTTTTCCAACAGACCTAATTATGAAGTATTGCTTAAATTCCTGCTTGTTTATATCACATTGATTTCTAGAGAAGGTTGCCTAAGTAAGGATGAAAAATGAGAACTGACTTCAGGTTCTGATCCAACTTTCAGCAACCACCAATATTTAAGGAGTAAAGTGAGAGATACCATCAATGGCAAAATGCACTGAAGTGAGACTACAAAATTTCCCATGCTTTAAATTTAATATCTGGGTAGCAATAGACAAGTTTATTCCTACATAAAATATAAAGTTTCAGTCTGCATTGCAGATTTATTGAAAACGATGATGGGAAGCAAAGCATGAAAAACTGGAAARCAGCAGGAACTGCTTCATTTCTGGGAATCTAACAACAGGGTACACAATAAGTACATTTCTGAATTGRAAGTTGAGAGAGAGAAGGGAGTTTGACCTGAACCAAAATATCAGATCCAAACTCTGAAACTAAATTTGATATTTTCCCTCCATATCCATATTGGCTTTTATTTACAGAGTGTGCTGTTCCAGAATTCGTGATTCCAGTGTCGTAATATTTCTTTGACTCATAAGGAGAGTTGGATGTGAAACCAGATTCAGATTTTTCAATTCAGCCCAACTCACAGTGCATGGCTGGTATAAAATTTCATTTAATTTACCTCCCTAGTTTATATATGTAAACAGACTAAGTCCCATGTGCATTATAAGTAAAATAAGAAAGATAAACAAGTAAATAAAGTCTTGGAATTTTATTACACAGAAATACTTTGAAAAATAAATTTTCTATCTGCAGACTAGTAGAGAAAAAAAGGAATTCATTTYTACTTCTTTTTCAGTAGATGCCAAGTGTTTCATGCACTGCCTATAAGCTGCCAACTTTCCCTTAGTCTACATACTAAGTGAAATCTGATCACCTTAAAGCTCAAAAATATATCACAGGACAGAAATAATAGCTGTAAACCAGAACAGACATCCTTCTGATGAAGTGATGTGGAATTATACTTCTCTCATCTCACGGTCATGCAGACACTAATAAAAAATGCAATGACCTCCACTACCTGAACAGTCAGCAGTTAATTCTGAGCASTGCCAAGTGCTGTTTTTAGAAGATGATTATGTATCATTTATTTCTCATTCCTTGTATCATTGTGGAGACATCACTGGCATTTTATTGAAGATACAAGTTTATTCTGGATCTCCTCTAAGGATTAGTTTAAGTTATAGAGGAAGGAGCAGAATCTGTGCTGAACAATTGTAACCCGTTAATACAATGGGTTGAAAATGCGACTCTAATCATATTGGTTTCATATTTTGATTAAAGGAGATTGACAGAGCAGCAGAAAAAAATCTTARTGTATTGCCCTCAGAGAAGAAAGAACATGTGACTGACAATGTGATACGAAGCAGTAGGAACAGGGGAAGGATTAGTTACTCAGGAGTGCTGAAGTCATGAGTATCATCCCATATTGAACCACTTGAACATCTATGCCATACTGCATATTGTATATGCCACATAAATTACAGAAAATATTTTTACATGTTCATTGCATTGTTTAGAAACCTTTTTGGGGAGTAAAACATTTCTATCTAGATGCAGCAGTAGCTATAAGGACAATGCTCAGGTCTTGTTCTCCAATAAACTGGAGTATTTTTCACTTAATTCTTGAAAGTACCGTATAATTAAAACCTATTGCCTCTACAAAGGAAGGCCCTTTAATGAATGCTTTTGTGCAGCTGGTCAGGAAACCAGAATGCATGAAAAATTCTGAGATTTCAGTYTTTGGCTGCTCTCATTATAAAGAATTCCCAATATTTTCTCAGGAAWAATGAGAGACATGCTGAACACAGATTATTTAAGTCAAGGTGAACAACACCTTACATGTGAGAGGCACAGTTCCATTGTCCTGCTCTTCTTGAGTTGAAAAGCAACTTGAGTCTCTCATATTCTAAACAAGAGAGAAATCTAACCGTCCATCAAAGCGTTCACTACTCTAGTGCTAAGAGCAGTGGAGTTCTTACTTTGGAATCCTGTTTATCTTCAGCTTTACCCAAATTTACCTGCCTTGTCCCTAGCAGGAAGAACAGATAGTTTAAAATTTGAAGACATACTWGTGCCATAATGATCTTTTCCTCAACAAGCAGTTTGAAATAGTAGCACAAATTTGAAGGAGATGCATTAAGGAGGAATAGTAGGTTTGGCACCCTAAGGCCAGCAGCAAATGTATTTCTCACCTAGTGCTAAAATTTGCTGTGCAGATTGGACAGGTAATCCTTGCAAACTTTCAAAGGTACTGGTGTACCATTAGCAATGGTACTCATAAGAGGCTTATGTATCTCTAATATGTATCAGAGGGTGCCTGTTGGTCAGAAACATAAATTTTAAAAAACATGAATGACAGTATAACAGAAGTTAGAAAGGGAAGAGATCCGTGAGCTTCTGCAACACATTCTCCTACTGAAGATTCATTTCTTTATTCTAATTTATCTGAAATGTTCAGGTGTGTTCTAATTTTAGCATTTTGAGAAACAACTTTTTAAGACTATTTGAAGAAATTTACTTGCTTTTACAACAGTGAGCTATACGGGAAGCGTTTTTCCTTAGAGAGCAAGGAGTCTAAAACATCACCAGTCTGTTCCTGTGTTTGGAAATCATTTACCTACCACCTGGGAACATTACGGACTCACATATGGTACTGTCATTGTCTGCCTCCTGGCAGCTAGTGGAGGGTATCTACATGAGAGGAAAGGTTAGCCTAGTTAGCACTAAAGAACTACTAGAAAGAAGAGAACCATACTTTTTTCCAAGCGGAAATTGCACTTTTAAATAATTCTTAATACATTGAAGCAATAATTAGAGACCAGGAGGGATCGAGCTTGCCACACTACTATTTTTAAAGCTAGGGACTTAAATAAGAAACAAAAGAGAAGAACAATTCAACACAATAAATAATTCAGCAGTGGAACTCATGGCCACAGGAGAACACATTTATGAAGAGATTCAAAAGATTACTAGATAAATTCATGTAAGAAAAAAATCCTTAAATGGCTATCAAATATTATGACAGCTGCAAACTCCAACCCTAGAGGTGCCCCTAATGTGTTAAACTGACAGAAGTTGGGAGGACGTACTGATGGAAGTATCACTATATGCTTGTCATTTTTTAATACTCTCTCTAAAGCAACCACTATTAGATACTGCCAAAGACACTGGGGAAGGTCGCCTTCTCGTCTGACCCACTATAGCTGTTCTGGGTTGTCCTGGTTCCGGCTGGGACAGAGTTAACTCTCTTCCCAGTAGCTGGAGGGGGTGCTGTGTTTTGGGTTTGGTAATGAAARGAAYRTTGATGGCCCAGTGATGCTTTGGTTGTTGCTGGGTGGTGCTTGCACCGAGGACTTTTCAGCCTCCCATGCTCTGCCAGGTGCAGGGGGAGCTGGGGGGGGGAGCATAGCCAGGGCCGTTGACCCAGCTGGCCAATGGGGTATTCTATACCATGTGACATCATGCTCAGTATAAAACCGGGGCGGGGGGGCTCTCATGTTCGGGACACATGAGTTTGTTCGGGACATGCCAGTTCATTTGGAATGCATGGTGGGTGAGCAGCTGCATTCTGCATGGCCTGCTTTGTATATTCTGTTATTGTTGTTGTTATCATTGCTATTATCACTGTTCTACTTTGTTTTATTTCCAGTATTAAACTGTTTTCATCTCAGCCCACGGGTTTTCCTTCATGTGCCCTCCCGATTCTCTCCCCCATCCTACTGGAGGGGGGGTGTGAGCGAGCGGCTGCGTGGTGTTTAGTTGCTGGCTGGGGTGAGACCACGACAGTGTAAGAAATGTTGTTTACAAAATCACCAGTCATCATATAAGCGGTGAGTCGAAAGGAATACATGTACTTTTATTTATGTGTCTGATTACAGGTGTAAATGTTAGATTATAGGCATTCACTTTCAAAACTTTTAGCTAAAGGACTTCTTAAGCATGAAACATAAACTAATTGTGTAAAAAATTGATATATGGCACCATATATGTGATAATTATGACATCATTTTATAGAGGCTCCAAATGTTATTTCAAGACCTTTTAACATCCTGCAGTCTGCCTTTTATGTTAATCAGCCTACATCTGCTCTGGCTGCAATAAAGGAAACTTAAAAGGAGAAGGACATTTCCAATCTACAGCAGAATGTATTTGCTAAGCAAGAGTTCAGCTAATACCCTCTGTGTCATCATCTGCAAATCTATGACAGTCACACATAACCTGTTTTTGTTATTAAACTGATGGAACTAGTTAACTAACTTCCATACACCTGGAGAAGGCATGACTCTGACAGCATAGGTTTGAAGTTCAAGTGCATGCCAAAGGTTGCAGTTGTTAACCTTGCAGCCAGTCTAAAATTATGCAGATGGATTAAGAATTTACTAATACTTCAAATGCAAATGTTTCATTGATCCTGAAAGACTGGATAAAAGATKAATCTGGTGATTACGTTCCTGGAACTTACATGATTTTGCTGGTGAACAGCCCCAAGCCATGGGACAAAAAACCACTAGAATGGAGTCGAGCATACCTTTCTGATGGGAAAGCAATGAATGTCATCCTCTCTTCTGTATGGCAACCCTAGTTCTCTTTAGATACCAGAGGCCTACAAAGGATACAGAAAAAGCTGGTCCTAAACATATTTTTTTTTACCTGTCCTTGGGCTCCCGGCTGTTAGAAGGACTAATGAAATCACCATTCTTTGATATTTTAGGGGAATTTTATATGCAGCTTGCCTAAATATACCTCTTAGTAGTTATTTTTCATTGCTGCTTCACAGCAACAATAAGACAGTGGCAGAAAAGGTAACTCCCTCCTTGATATGTAATCCCCATCACAGTTAAAAGCTAGATGGTAGCGTAGTATATCTCAGCCATGTAACCCTTACTTTCACCGCTCCCCACGACAGCTCTACATGCCCCAGTGTCTGGCAGAGGTAGCAGCTGGCTTCTGAAAACAATGCAGCAGCATAATATAGCACTGTGCTGTGTTTAAGCCAATGCAGGTCCACATCACGCCAGCTTCTAGAGCAAGGGTGTTGAAGCCCTATCGATGGTCTCTGCAGCACAGATATGCCCTGCTCTGTTTAGTGCTTCTCACAGAGATGCCTCTGTTTGGAACAGTGATGACAAACCATCTCCACTGCCAGTGGATTCTAACTGGAAGCCTCTCCACAAAAAAAAGCATGGAAAAGCAGGGTYGCAGGGCCAGGTCCCTCATTGTTTTTGATCCAAATAGCTCCAGTAATGTCAGTGGATCAATGTCCATTTTCATTACCAGAAGATATGGCCTACTGTGTCTGTGAGGAAGTTACCAACTTATTTTCTTGAAGGGACAAAGTTCCCAAAGACAGACTCAATTTTTTCCTGCTTGATCTCGCTATCTCTCAGTACCGATATAGCCTTAGCCTGCTCTTTCATGACCATACAATATTGAGTTGGTCTATGATTTAGACTGAGAGCTAGTGACACCACCAGTCTCCATGAGGAAAGAGATAGGAGTCAATCAGCTAATGAATTCTTCCATAATGGAAGTAGTGCATAGGGAAAAGTATGCAATGGAGTAGAAAAATATCTTCCTGATAATAATACACTCTTACAGGCAAAATCTTGTAAAAAAGAACTAAATGACTCCAGGCTGCACTCCTGAGTGTAGCTTCCCTGAGGAAAGCAAAAAGGGAAAACGCTGAGTTAAAAAGCTACTGGATCAAAACTAAACATTGGGGGGCAGGGGAAAGGGGGCGGAAGAAAGCCAGCATTACTTATGAAAATTAAAATTGGAGGCATAGTTGGGAGTGTGCTACATCACTGACGTTTAGAAAACTGGACTTTCTGTTTGAGTTTACGTCAGCACCCCCAGAAAGCACTTTAAGATATGCAGGAAGCTCTTTTCCTCTACATTTAACATGTGTACCCAGCCCTTTTGCATGTTTTTTTAAGCTTGATTTTCTGTGCAGACAATGATCCATAACACGTAAGTGAGAAGACTCCAGGGTAGTACTTAAATGGAAATGCTAGCTTATTCTTTTAGGGTTAATAGCCTCCAACACATTCAAAAATTCATCTTTCTTACAATCTGGATTGTAAATATGGACCATTTCATACAGACTGGTTGCAGAGTGATGGCAACAAGGAAAGCAGCCTGGAGCACAGTTAGGGGAAGTTGTCCTTATTTCTTTGCAAAAGAATTAATCTTCCTGCCATSACCCAGGAAACAAGGCTTTAAAAGCGACACTGGGTGGAGGAGGGAACCAAAAACACCATGAAGGAGTGAGGAAAGAATGTCTCTTATTGTTAAATAAGAACTCCTTAAAATTTGCCAATGCCAGGCAACCACTTTATTGTCACATTTTATTTTCTCCTTTATATCAAAGCACCAGATTTGCAATGGGAACCAAACAAGCAACAGATTTTATTGTGGCCTAATATTTAGATGTTGGCAATGGAAACACTGCCACTGCACACAGTGAACAACAAATCCATCAACTATCTTCTACTTTGTTAGATTCTTAGTAGAGGGCTTATAGCAGTCAGCAGGTCTCACACCAGGGAAATGTCATTGATTTCAATTAAATTATTCCTTTGCTTTGGTGTAATTGAAAGGAGGCTTAGGGCCTTTAATTTCCTTCTTCTATCTTGATAGTACAYGCAAGTTTTACTTCGGTCTCTTGCAAAACAACAAAGAGTAAATGCATKAACATGTAAGACCAAAAGAAGGAGGTAATCAAAGGGGATGCAGGAAATAAAACCACTTTTATGCCTTTAGAATCTGATGTGTTAAATTGGGAGAGCAGTAAAATATATTTCTCTGTGTCATATCATCCAAAACCAGCATGTGTCTCTCAGAATTTGCAATTTAATGCTAAAAAAGATTATTTACTTTCTACCCATCCTCATAAATAAGACAAGGTCTAATTTCCAGATCAGATTGCTGATGTTAAGATTTACAGCAATTTACTTGCTTTGGTATGTGGATGGGGAAAAGCCAAAGGACTGTCTATAAACAGAGATTGTGCAATCTTTTCCCTCTTGCTGTTATTGCTGCAACCATAGCTTTGGATGCAGCCCTGACAACTAACATTTTTTAGTTATTTAACAGCTGGATGTGTTTAATTGGACACGAGATCACGTTTTATCTCGACTGTTATGGAGAAGGCAGGGAAGCAGGAATACTGCCACATGCACGTCTGCTACAGAAATCCATTGTGCATAGTTGCTCTGTCACCTGGGGTGTGCACGACTAATACATATTCCTGACTCCAAAAAATGCAAGTGGTTCAAATGGGTTGCATGAAATGAACTGGTAGTGAGGTCAGAGCACTTTCACTTATCCTCACCTAGGAAGCAATCCATTGCCAGAGGGAAAAACAAACCTGACTTCTTATTTCTTGTAGGAGGGAAAGGGTTCCTTAAACTCTCCTGTTCTTCATGACACCAGAAAAGCACAGCTWAGGAGGTTCAGTGCCAGCCTGTGACACAAGTGTAGGTTTCCATTTGGTTTGTGCTGATTTATACAAGGAGGAAAAGGAGAACAGAGTCAAAGTTGCTGGAGGCTTTTCAAATATCTAATTACCAAAAAAATCAGTCTTGATACAAGGAAGATGTTCAATTTCATCTGATTTACAGCATTTTGAACAGAAAGCTAGAGAAACAATGAAGAATGCCATCTGCTTTGTTGACAAGACTGAAGGAAAGATCATCATATTTGACTACATTTGATAGCAACCTGATTGACAGCCAATATCAAATACTAAAAAAAAAAAAAAAAACCAAAAAAACCCGAATCCTTCTCCCTCTCCCCAAATTAGAAAGCAAGTCAGAACTCTGATTTACATTACTTTTACAAAAAGCAATATACACATATTACTTTCTGCAGGTTTATTTAAATGTATGTATAATATAACATTATAGATTTGCAGAACCAGAACCTAATACTCAGTGCCAACTGAAACCAACGTTTTAGCTATTGTAAAGGTTCAACACTGGATATATGCATATATGTTCCTACATATGCTCTTATGGAACATTTCCTTCTTCAAGGTTGGAAAAGATATTTCCAAGATATCTTACCAGAAGACTAGAAATCTTTTCAGCTGGGGCTGTGTGGAACTTTAAAGGTCCCAAACCTTGACTTGAGATGTACAAATAACCTTAGCTTGCTCTAACAAAACAGCAAATTAAAAAATACAAAATACAAAAAAGCAAGGAGGCAGATAGAATATGACCAATACATGTTTTCTGCAGACGTGATCAAAAGATTTTCTAAAATTATTGCACCACTTACTTACATTCATTACTTTGAGAGGATATCATGAATCACTACTTCCTACATCGCAGGTATGTCTAAATAATTGTGTTTATTTTCCTACTTAAAAAGAGAACAATTGTTTTCTTTCACTAAAAATAATTTATTCCAAACTCCAGTTTGCTGGAGAGGTTTTCCTTCATCATTACAAAGCTAAAGTGAACTCATAACTCTCATCAGAGCTGAAATTGGTTCAGTTTTTAGTAGATCTAACATTCCTATTTCTTTTGAAATGGTAACAAACTAAATAACATAGCAAGGAAGAGTAAATTACTGGAGGTTTTGTCATCCAACCTTTGTATATAAGAACCATTCTGAAGTTAACAAGAATAGCACAAACATAGCTAACAAAATACCTTATGCAGAGAAGAATGGAGAAAACCCATCTACGCACTTTTGTTGCATGCATTAGCTCAATAAACTGATTATCTGAGGAGTCCTTATCATCTGTGTGTTCTCATTCTACCCTCCTCCCATCCATGCAAATTTCATTATTCCTAAATTTAGGCATGGACCTGGACCTTCTCATGAAAGTTCTTGGTCCATATTATAATCAAAATACTTTAAAAATAGAGACCTCTTCCTGACAGGGCCTTGTGCTTGGCTGCTCTGTAGCACTGCTGGGTGCTATAACCATGAAATAGCAATACTGCAAAATGAAAGAAAGGACCATTAAAATGATAACCCATTATTAAGTGGGCACTGATCTGGACCTCCCAGACAGGGATATGTCACCTGTGTAATGAGATTCAGAGTATAAAACAGACCCAGAAGCTCATGCTATGACTGAAGGAGTTGCTCACATGACAAAAAAATTTACAGGAAGCATCATAAATGCAACAAAATTAAACATGTGTGCTCCAGGGGGACAGCTTCTGTCTGCAGTAATGGAAAGATAAAATGAGGGGACGGATCTACATCTAGCACCCCTTACCATTTTCATTTGTCTACTAGGGCTGATGCTTAAACCATCCCTTCTGGACTTTGAAAAGAGGCAGCAAAAGGCTGAGGTGTTTGACAATAGCTGCCTTTAGGTTTCTTTATGCTTATCTGACTGTATCCCTTCCTTTACAAGCATTTTTTGAAGTCAGAATTAAGTATATGTTTACATGTATTTTGATTTGTTGATCTTCTGCCTATAGCCATATGTTCTTTTATGACGAACCTGCCCAGTGGTATTTGAACTTRCTTCCTATAGTCCTTTCTCCATTCTAAAATCCTATTGTAATGTTATTATGGCTTGTTATGTCCATAGAGAGGCCAGAAACATGTGTTTCAGAAGCTATTGAGTCAGGAAACCTTGATGTCATTGCAATTAATATTAAATCACAGGTAGAATAGCAGCTGTCCTCATTTAAAGTTCAGCAGGTTCTCTAKTCCTCTCATAACAATGTTTTTTCTATGATAGCTCCCAGCCATATAGTCTCACCATAATTTAGAACTGCTGTATCTAAGATGTCCACTAAACAGGTGAGGGAGTACCTAATGAAGGTGGATTCCTGTTGCTTGGCACAAATTACAGGCTCTTTTATGTCCTCTGAGAGCACTACATTTAGAATAACAGAGTGGATGGACCCAGAATGTCTCTTCTTGCAGCAACCTTTTGCCTGTTTGAAAACTGATATTACATTGCCTCTGATTACTCTTCTCTAGGCTATTTTTCACATCCTCCTGGTGTAGACTTCAAGGGGGTTTTCTGCTGTGTGTATGTGTTTGGCAGCGAGGGAAGCATTTGCTTCCATTACTTATGTAGTATTATTACAAACCCACCATATTTCAAATTTGTATACATGATATAAAAATATAACAATTGTAATGTACATTTTAATATGGAAATTCTCTGTACCATGATGCCACCACTCAGTGAAAGGACACTGTTAGTTTGTTTGTTTTACTAGGAAAAACTTGAATCCAACACAAAATGCATTTATTAAGGCTAGGAAATAATATTTTAAAATCTTAGAGTGGACGTTACTCACATGACCCTCCAGATTTACAATACAATCTTTTTTTCAAAATGCAACATTTCTAGGTTTCAATCTTTTATATTTAAGTTCTGTAACTATAATGAGATGAATATTTTACCCTCTACCATATGATGACTGTAGGCTGTTTAATTTTAGACCATGAACCAGATTTTAGCTAATACATTAAAATGTAAGATATCATCCAAAAGTACTTGAGTTTTTAAACACATTGATATATGGGGTGTGAACCTTGGAAGGCACTTTCACTGTACCTGCATTTACTGTGAAATCCCTGTTCTCTCCAACCTTATCACATTGTAAAGAAATGACAAACTGTATCAGCATTACATTATCACAGAGAAACCTGCAGAACTAAAAAGGTTTAATCGCTCAGAAAGTATGAGCCTGTGTGCAAATGCTGCCTATTCCTACTTTGTTTCTCCCAATGTTGCTAAAATCCATGTCTCACTTTGGCAACCTCCACTATCCAAGGCAGGAAAGATAATGTCGTGGAGCTGGTGCTCTTGCATGAACACATGTAGATGCTCCAGAACACCTCCCACTGCTCTGTTTTCTTCCACCCATTGGCTCTTTCACTTCCCCCACTGTTACATCTTCTATCTCTTTTTCCATTGCAGAGGATGACAGAAGGATTTGAGCCTCTTTGCTCATGCAGGCTACAGATCTGAATGCTTTCGTCCCTTGTCATGGCACACAGGGTCAAGCTCAATGAATGGGAGCATTGCTTTGCCAGATTTTAGGACACTAGGGAAGATGACAATGCATGTGTTGTGTTCCTAATAGGAATAATTGTTACACACCTCTGCAGCTGATTGCATTTGACTGAGAAGACTCAAAACTTTCTTGCCAAGTGCCTTAAAACCCTAACTTGAGTACCTCTGCAGAGCACAGCCTCTTACTAGGTTTAGGCTAGTCTTCAATATCAGGACCTAGTCTGGATTAGTAATCAGGGTCATCTCCATGTAGAGCCAGAGACTGTGGAGACGAAATCTCACTCTCCAACATTACAGTTACTTGTATACTCTCCTTGTTAGACCAATCCTATCTTATTACTGGCCTCTTTCACCTCTGCACCTTCAGGTGGGACAGATGGCAAGGAACGCTGGTACAATTGTATAGGCTTAAAGATGCCCTTCTGTGTCTGGCGTGAATATTGCAGACCCTTTCAAACCTGTCTGTTCAGCACATTCAAGTCTGTGACCATGACAGAGAAAGAAAATCTACATTCTTGTACATATATTCCAGATAGTGAGGAACCTGGAATGCTGATCGCCAGAGGACAAAGTGCCCTCCTTGATACTGGCACTTGTGTGCTTCACTGTACTAAGCTGTTTCAACAGAGTATAGCATATAACCAATATAAATTTACCGTCTGGCTGGTAATACCAGGAAAACTTAATAAAATGTTAATCAACACAATTGAATAGATGCTTTCTTCCTCAGGCTCTTGACTCTTCTCTTAGACTAATTTTGGAGGTGTCTCTCTGCAACACAAATTATTCAAAAAGTCTAGACACCTAAGTATGCAAAGTGATTCCCTGGGAGCTGTAAGAGCTCTGCTATGGGCTTCTGGCCAGATGATCTCTCTTGGAGCGGTATCCTTTGTGCGATCTCTTAATGGATTCTCAGAGCTGCGAAGTGCTATATAACACCTTCATTGGTGCCAGCCACGGTCCCCAGGAGGGAACACATCTGCTTTTTTATGATTGGGGTCACTTACTAGGCAAGTGCAGCCCTCAGTCATGCTTGGGCATTCCCTACAGAGCAGACCAGGGTATGAAAACTTGCGTAAGCAGGTTATGCACATCTTTGGGTCATCTCTGAGGTTAATTAACATCCCATAATAAATACAAAATGGTTATTAGTTGTTCCGAGAATGCTGTCTAGTCCTCACTGAAAACCTCCAAGTATGCTGCAAGTATATGGGGATTTTAGGATAATATCCCCTAATTTCAGAAATATGACTCTGGGCAGCACCTGGAGGTTATTTACACTGTCTTTTTAAACCATTTAGCTAAAGGGTTGAGGTTCCTTACACATTTGGTGACAATAAGGATGCAGACTTCAGAGGGAGAATGCATCCACATGCATGAAGAGCCTTCTTGCCACATAGGTGTCCATACTCCTATGTACCTCTTAACTGAAGTACACAAGAATATTGCTTTTTCTTTCATTTGTGTGACTCAGAAGCCAGTAGTATTAACAAAAGAGAAAGAAATCATGTTCTGCCTTTCAAGTGTTCCTCCTTGTAACTAATTAATTTCTTCCCCTTTGTGTTGTGCTTTGTTTGTGGGGTTTTTTTGTAAATCATAATCTCTTGGATCAAAATAGGAAGATAGTAACTTATAGTATTCCTCTCCTTTGAAGTTTCTTTTAGAATACTACTCTGGCATGAAAGAAAGGCATAATTCAAAATTTGACTGGGTTTTGCCCTCATATATTTTAAAAAAATATCCTTTAAAGTGCAATGATAGTTTATTTAAAATGGGGTTCTAAAAATTGCTATTAACTTACCTCTTCAGTGTACTTTGACATAAAATCTTCTTGCAGAGAACCTAAGAAAAAATAAAGCCAGACGATTATTTGGCTGAATTTGTAGGTTCATTTCAGCCTATCCTGTGACTCAGCTGTCAGCTAGACTCCATGCTTTTTTTCTGTGGGTATTTTTAAATTTTATCTTCTCCACTCTTCTCTTAGCACATTTGCCCAGAATGTCTCCTGTGTCTTTACAGCCACAGCAGTGAGACAATTTCATTGAGAAGATGTTTCTCAATGTTACATCTGTGTTAGAAAATACAGGGTATTGGATGCAGCTACTGCGAAATGGTAAAAACTTAAAATTTCTTACAAGTGTGCTGGTTTTAAAAGAGAACGTAGGAATCTATTGTTCTTCATGGGAACAAACATTATCTCCTACAAATTCMACTCTATCGGAAACCAGTATCAAGTGATATACAATTAGCTTGCTGTGGTTGTGCTGCAGTTTCTTCAGAGAATTTTGGGTATTACACTTCCAAAATAACCACTAAATCTATTCAATATTCATCCTTAGAAACATAAAAAATCCATCACCAGAAAATGCTTGATAAGGCCTAATATAAGGAGAGTCTCAGACTAAGAAAGCAATATATAAATAAGAGTCTTTAGATGTCTGTGCTGTAGCCAGTGTAATTGGAATAATAAAAGAGGAAGAGTATTGTGTATACTCCATTAGTCTACCCAAACCCCAGAGGTGTTTCATAAGTTTCATAAGTCAATGTAGTAGTACGTACATTGTCACCAGATATTTTTTCTCCAGAAAAAATGGCTTGGCATCAAACTTCTAATCTGGAAGTACTTTGCTATCTACTCAATGTATGGTATGGATAAATACCATATAGTTGCAACTTTATCTCATTTTCAGGAACTTCCCCAGAGATCATCCCTCAAAGCTGTGTCCCRAAACTCATATAATGATTTCCTTGCAGTTTCTGGGAAAAATCTGAGTTATTTTAGCACCATGTTTTATACTGAAAKTAATGGACCTCTTGCAAGAAATAACACACTTTATTGGGTTTGTGTCTGCTCGGATAATATTATTAATGATTGTCACCTATATACACTTGAAAAAAGTCAATAATCTGAAATAAAATTTGACACTACATAATTGGAATTGCAGATAACAATACAATTATTTTACAGAAAATGTCCCCCTTCTTAAGAAGCAGATAATGTAGAATTTAGATTCGTTAATCCAGTTGTATCAGTTAAATTGCTGACTTTATAATCTCTGTTCACAATGGAAAATTACATTCCCTTGAAAAAACTAATTACCATTTCCGAGCATTTCCCCTAGCTCCTAAGACTTATACCAAACCCTAACAAAGGATGGAATTGCCATAGCAACTGCCAATCTGCTTGCTTTTTATTGGTGTTTTTGTTTTCTTACTCAGAAGCCCACATAATAAACCCGTTTCATCAAATGACCAGCCATGGGAGACTGAAGTAAATGCTTTTGGAGAAGAYAGCGCTTCTCTACCAGAGGAAGATGTTGAAAGTAGAGAAAACAACAAATGCAGATGACGATTACAGCCCACCTGCACTTTGAAACTTTCAACAGGATGAATCTTTGTCACGATCATTGAAGTTTCCAACAACACACTTCTGCCKCAGGTAAGAAATGTTTCTTAGTATTGCTTTTACAAGATTTACTCTGCATCGGAGGTCTTCATCAGCCTACTAGCCTCTAATATATCATGACATTGTGGCTCAGCAAAGCTGCAGAATTAAAAAATAGCTTCTTGGCATGGAAGCAAGACCTTTCACCTATATTCACTTTGGCAAGCTATACCCTAAGAACACAGTAAATTCTCATCACCAAACATAACTGAATGGCAAAACCATGTGTAATGTCTTAAAGGAATGAAATTAATTGTAGAAACCAATGAATTGCTAAAAAGGGCTGTTAGGACTCCTTACATACTTTCTTCAATATTAAATAATAGCGCAGAGAAAGCAATTAAATGTTCGAGCTATATGGTATGTAACTCTTATTCTGCCTTTATTGTCACTTAGAGTACAATTGATTAAAATATACTCTTAAATTGTACACATGTTGAGAGGAGAAACTTGGAAGTCTGAAGTTTCTGGGGTTTCACTCATGGAAAACCACACTCTTGCCTTTGCATCTGAGAAAAAGGTTCACTGGTCATTTATTCAAAGGCTGTCATTCACCACTCAGAAATTAATGAAACAGTTACATTCTGAGAATATTATTGTCTTCATCTGTCTTAAATTCTATATAATTTTTCCATGCAGGATTCTTTGCAAACTTTTTTACATTATTTTCAATTCTCCCTACAAGCTCGCTCTCTCCCTTTATTTATATCATGCCCAAGAGCACGGGAGTTGTAAGTTTGTTCCTGAAAACAGGACAAATGTGAGACTGCAGAGAAATATTTAAAAAATGACAGCTGCATATAGCATGCTATGATTTAACTGGCCCTATCAATCATCCCTGCAATTTAAAAGCAGCACTGGTTTCAGTTTAGCTGACAACATATAAAAAGTTTCTGTGACCTATTCCTGAGGTTTTGAGTCATGGTAGTAGAATGAGGAGTGAGAAGTGAAATGCTCAACAGCATATTCATCCTTTGCCAATATTACCCGTAATCAAAGTCACCCAGCGCTGCCCACACAACAGATTGGGTTTGGATCCTTCTAAAGCATGGCCACCCAACCAAGCTTCTGCTATTTCTGTTCTTAAACTCACCATGGTGGCGATACAACTTCTGATTAAAAAAAAGACCATTTTTAACGTCTCTGAAATCTAGATAAAATGGAATAGACTTCCAAGCAACTCCTAGTTTTACAAGTAGAGCAGCTGGAAAAAAGCACTAGCATATGCCTAACCCATCAAACATTAGTGTCTGGTTCAATAATATCAGAAGGAGAAATCGCTTCCATAGATACTGAAAAACTTCCCAAAGTAGAAACAATGTGATATTTGTACTTTTCATCCTAAATTTTTTTTGTAGCGTAGCTGCTGGAAATTCCAGAGATCAGCTTAGGTATTTGGGGCAATGCTATTTAATGGATATTTTTTTATTTTAGGAAAGAGTCACATGTCATAAGATGAAAAATTAAACAAGATCTTTTTGACTCCAGAAGAGTCTTGGCTTCATGCTTCATACTTCATCCCTTCTGGTCCTAAAACCACATACACCAAACTCCAATTCCTTCTCTTTCAAAAATGGCTTGAAACAACCTTTTCCATAATCTCTCCTTTCTGCAGGAAGAAGGAAAAGCAGTCTCTCAATCCATCTTTCTTGAGAAAACAGGTAAAAAAATACCTATGAAACAAAACAAAGCTTAAAAAATATTCACTAGAGGCCTCTGCAGTGACCTGACTGGCAAATCACCCCCAGCAGCATCGGTGGTTTTCAGCAGCCTTACTGGTTGTCTTCCTTCCCTTTTTACTTTTTTTTTTTTTCATTTAGGATGCTTCAAGCTTTTGTCTGACTTGAGGTTCTATTTGCTGACTGTTGCCTCCTCRTGAGTCTGGACCCCTGCAGCTTTCATTTTGAACCATATCTTATGCTGCCAAGGATCCAGGCTGAAAATGAAAAGCTGGATTATAGGTTAATAGGCTCTGTCACAAGCTGCAAAAATCTCTTTCTCTGCAAACATGAAAAACTGCATCAAAAGCTTCTACATATACATATGGATGGCTAATTTCCCTTTTTATGTATAATGTGTATACTTTTTAGGTATCTGCATGTTGATTAAAAATAGCTTTGCAGTTTCTAGTTAGTTTCTAAGTACTTAGAACATTTATTTTTATAAAATATATCATATTCTATTACTTCCTGCCACAGAGAAGAAATTCCACCCCTTATGGGAAAATACAGAACTTCAATAAAATTTACATTTAAAACTGAAATATCCTAATTCTGTAGTTCCTTAAAGTCAYTTGGGCAATAGATGCAGAATTTGTTTCATTAAGATCAAACATTCTTCGCTGAATCACCTTATTAGGAAATCTACATTTTTGCTTGGTACTTATTTCTTTTTAAAAAATTAAATAGCATTTATAGTAGCTTTTTGCAAATCACACTTGTAGTTGTATTTCAATTAAGAAATGTAAATATTTTGCATCAGAGATGAATAATTGCATTATACTTCATTCCTAATTTACATGTAAAAGTACTTGTCAGCTATTAATGAGGTATTTATTACACTAGACAGTACATATACTACTAAATACACCAAATAATACACATTATTTTTTTGGAATCCAGTTTGCCCTTTGCTTAAGTGGTTGGCAAAACTTCATGTACTTCAGTAAATGCAGAAACAGGACCAAGGCCAATTTCTGTTACATGCAATACAAAATCCCCAAACTGTCTGAAATAAGCAATGGAATGAAGACTATGCTGTATACTGTATATAGTTAAGAGTAGTGTGATAATTTGTAATGGATAAGGAGACACTATGATTTCACCTTATACAGTAACCTTTGAAATCACTGTGTTTCTACAGAAGAGAGATCCCATATCCCCTGATGTGCAGTGCTGTCTCCAGCAAATGCAGCTGCCTCTGAAGACCATGGTGACGGTTTACAATTCCCAAGAAGCCAACCGTCTTGCACTTTGTTCTCACTGAACATGCATTGCTATTCTGGACTGGCACTGCTGAATTAGGTTTGTCCCATGTGTTTTCCACAGAGTCTTTAATGAATGTGAGCTGCGTGGAAGCAAAGCCTTTGGGAGCACAAAGCAAACGAAGTAACAAACTTTTAATCAAAGAATCTAAGTAGGCTCAGAGCTCGGTTGTGTGAAAGACAGGGGAGCTGAGGGTTCTCAGCATCCCACAGGAATAAGTAAATACAGTGGAAGGTGAAAAGCTTGCAGCCATAAAGTCAAAATCACCCATTCTCAAAAATCAGGTTTTATAATGCATACCATGTAGAGAATGATTCACTAATAATGGCTAATTTGCAAGAAGAAATTATGTATGTTCTGAAATTAAAACCCTAATAAAACCATATTAAAGTTTGAGATGTATAGAGCTGTAGTATGAACTATAGGTTTAAAAAGCTAGTTAATGGCTTTCTGATATCACTCCCTTAAAATGATATCAGAAATCCCTTTCCCCTCTTCATGTAAAGGTTTTAAAAGAAATTACATTTTGCAAATTCAGACAGAAAAATTATCAATGTAAGGGCAGCTCTGGAATTTCCCAAAATGTCTGTCAATTTTTCTGTGAATTAATCATTACAAATGATTATACAAATTATAGTCAAACACATTTTGAATCTCTCTTGCTTAACCAATGTTTTGCAGTTATTTTCTTAGGCTTAAAATATTCATGTGAGATTCATACATCCAAACCCCATTTTACAATAGTTTTTACTGAGGATAAAAGGAAGGCATAATTTCTTTCTTATCTGACTATGTAATTCAGACAGGTAGGATCACATACAACGGTGAAAACCTCATAACCCACCTAGAATAGGATGTAATATCCCCAGGTGATCTTCAGATTTGCAAAACAATACTCAAAGGTGAGATTTCTGTATCTTTACAGAAGACTGATTTTCACAATAATACTCTGCTGGATAAGATCTGATCAGATAAGAAAACATTCCCAGATACGGCTCCTAGAAAGGGTTATAGATCCACAGCATCATTTATCAAAAGATGTAAGTACCCTTGAAATCAAAGGCACATGTTCAACTCTGTAAGAGCACGCCTGCTCCAAAGCCAGTTAGCTCTGCAGTACAACCCGAGTGCCCAAGTGTTCTGGCGAGGAATTCCCGTGAAACCCTATGGCACGATTCTAGGTCATGTCAAGGTCTCCGCGCCATCTCATGTGTGCTCTGTGCAAAGAAGAAGGGTACCTCTGCACTGTAATGACAGCGATGACAACTTAGGTACATATCTAAACGATAGTTTAAACTAATCAGTTAGCTAATTTTAAGCTAGGTAGGAAATTTCAAAATGCGTAGCTGTAGTTTGTGCCACAAAAAGCACTCAGTAAATAAAATAAACACCTAAACTGTCATTCTGTGTTGAGCTTGGCAGCAATAGCCAAACTAGCTAATTTATAACTAATTTCATTTTGTTCACAAGACCATCACTGCTGCAATACAAGCACACAACTGCTGCATGACAAAYGTCCACTCAGAAATTGAGTAGGTCCTGGCAAGCAGAATGGTATGGAGGCTGCAAGTGCAATGTGCATTTAGCAAAGCTTTATGCTGGTAAGAACCCCTAGTGTCTGAGCATCTTCTCTGAGCATCTGTGAGATGGATTTACAATCATTGCCTTCCAGAAGGACAAACTAGTTCTATAGCCAAGATTTTAACTCTAACATGTGTATTTAAGCTATCCCAAGATTCATGCTGGGGTGGGGGGGTGGAAAGTAGGTTTATATTTGACTGCCTGATTTAAGACATAATGTGAGGGGGAAAATACACCTTGTACAGGTTTTTCCTATAAACAAGTTCATAGTTTTTAATCAACTCACTCTCTTCCAATCCTAATGAAAATGCAGAGATTATGAATGCCCATTCTGCTCATGTGATAATACTGTGAATAGTCTTTGCATTCCATTTTTATCAACTCATTGTTTTGGACTATTATTGAGATTTCTTAAAGTCTAGAAATGGGATCAGGAGGTCAGAGTTTATTTGTATTCTATTAAAAAAAATTAAAAAATGAAGAGCATAAAAATTTATTGAACAAAATACAGATATCTTGCTGAGAATTACAGTGTTAAACAACAACAATTTCTGCATCTTGGATTATTTTAATAAACATATCAAAGGAAGAAAATAAAATAGCTAGTTTTTTTATTATCCATAAAATGGATAATAGTTCTTGTTCACTTTTGTATTTTATTTAATTACTCTGTAGCTCAGAAACTTGCAGATATACCATTTTTTAAATATATCACATGCGGTTAAAATAATAGGGATCTCTTTCATGTATACTACCAAGATGGGTCTATCTGCCAGACTTACTAGTTTATGTTTACAACACTTACTTGAAATCCAGCAATATCTATTGATGGAAAATAATGAAATTTTGCATGTGAGTAGAAAGTCACTTTTCTTGGGATACTGTGAACATGTTCACTTGAAATAAATTTAACTTTCTGTATCTGTTCTAGATCTAATATTATACGATGCTGAGCACCTTTCTTTCTTGAGGGCTTTATCCAAAATGTTTTTTTCRAAAATTGTGTATATAAACTCTTTTCCATACAAGATCTTTTCTGCTAGCAAGTTACCCCTGCTTTAAGAAAGCTGTTGGTGTGAGAGGTGTTGGCCCAGATGCCCTCCCAGAGTCCTTCTAATGTAAAATATTTTTTGATTCTACTATTTTAAGGCCAGCCAAGTTCTGACAGAAAATAGCATACCACTAGATGTGGTGCCACTAGATACACAAAACCCCCCAGGATATCAACGATTAATGCCTGGAAGGTATGTTTCTAAGCACTCAGAAAGGCAACAGGGGTGATCAGGCTCAGCTCCAGAAATGGGCTCTGCTGCAGAGTTCAGATACAGATACAGAATTCCTAAGTCTCAGGAATTGAAAAAGTATGTGTACCTATATATAATTAAATGGAAGAAAACCCATATGTCAAATCACAAATAATTCATCTGAAACCTTTGGTCTGCATTTATTTTCTATTGGGATTTTGGGCCCAATTTCACTTAGCTGTCATTCCTCTTTAGTGTCTACTTTGCAACTGAGACTTAAAGCATCAATTACCATATCACAGCGTTCTGAGATCTGCATTGCTGGTGATTACAAGAGACCCAAAGGGTAAGGAAAAAGTTCTCCATAGACCCTTATATTCTGCAGATTAGTGATGATAGATCTGCCTCTCTGGGTCCTGCTTGAAAATATAAATTCAGAAAAACAAAGGACGTGGCTTTAAGCCCATTATGATCAATAGGACAAAGCCTATTAACTGAACTGTCTCAGAAGACTCAGATGTCAGTGGGAAATTGCATCTGACTCTGGTTAACCCTACGGAAGAGCAGGGTTACTAATCATGGGATGGACATACTGTAAAAGCGAGGAGCCCTAAGTGCAATTCCTTTCCAGATCCTTAGTTGCTTCCATGGTAACTTTCCCAGACTGTTTTAGGTCAGATACTTTTTCCATCCTGAACCCCTAATTCTGCTGTTGCCTCTCCCAGTGGGGCACACAAACATTTTTGGAAAGTCACTATGAATTTTCTAACTGGAACTGAATTCATAGCTTAGAGTGCAGACTAGATCTCCAGGAAGACATGACCATATTCACCTGCTTTGAGTTTAGGGTATGAGGACACCTAGTATATTTGCAGGATCTGCTCTTCCACAAGGAAATCCTAACTTAACTTTTGGCCTTTCTGTCCACCTACCACGTAAGGGATTATAATGCAAGCTCATTGTGGGAGCATGTCTTTGCTGATAGACCGTATATTTAAATGTGATACGTGCTATGGAGACAACTCGCCACCACACAAACTACTTTCCAATTAGTTATTCGCAGTACTTTCTTCTTTCTAGCAACAGAATGGGAAATTCTAATATAGTTTATTTGTTAGTCTGTGAATTTTTATCCCTTGAGAACAAAATGAGACAGCTGCAGGTTGTCTTTATTTTGGTGTGAGCTTAATTTTGTGTCCTCATTCTTAAATAAGAAATTAGTTATAAATAAGTATGCTGTTCTGTAATTAAGCTGCCACAGGGAAGATGCTGATGTCTAGGAAACATCTTTACAAAGAGTCATTTCTCTTAATGAAGCCTGCATTTTATAAACAGATTGTTCCCATTTCAGAAGGACTTAGGAAACCAGAGACTTTAAAAGTGTAGTATGGATGTTCCCAATTAATGTAATTGTGCAATAACACACTATTCTAAGAATTAAATATTCTATCCTCTTAAGGACTGGACTGATATGCCAAGGGGGACCACACTAGTCAGAAGAGTGCTTGCTGACTTTATGTGGAACAAAAATTACCTATTTAGAAACATTCTATGCCTGCCTTGAAGAAGGAGCTGCAGAGTTTTAATTCTGAATTATGAAGAGCATAATTTATATTGTTTTGAGCTTTCTGTCATCTCTCCAGGTCATCTCAGCCTCTGACAGCTTTCAGAACAAAAGGATTTTGCAGCAAAAAGCTTCGTTTTAATCTTCGGCTTTTATTTCCATTTATTTGTGACCATGTTTTCTACAGTCTTGTTACCAAATGCTGAGGAATATTCTGAACTCTTGAGCACTGAGCAGCTGGGTTCCATCCTAGCCTCAAATGACATGATAGTAAAGAGAAGCATGAAACTTGTTACACATTTTACAATTCAGCTTGATTTTTAATTTTGCATTTACAAAGTCCTAGAAGTTTCCTGTGTTTTAATTACCTCCTCCTCCTAATTTCTCTATGCATGCTCTCTACCCAGGCCCAGATATTAACCATTTCAAAATCTGATTTAAAAGCCTTCCAGTTAAATGTCCTCTCTTACTCTTTTTGCTGTTTGTTACCTTTTCATCCCCTCTCTTCCCTTTCTTTTCCTGTTTTTTTCTCTTCTTCATTGTCATGAATAAGTAGTAACTCAATTCAGTTCAGTGAACTTAAATTGGTCTAGATCCAGGTCAAAATCATACTTTCACAAATCTTAGTTTGATACAACTTTAAATAAATGACTATCCTGCTGTGAACAGCCCACAGACACAAAGCAATACACCAATCTGGCTGACAGATGAAGAAGGAGGAGGTATGGTGACAGTCCTCAACCGCGGGAAGTTAAAAGTAAAAGGTACTTTTACATGATAGTTGCACTTTGCGTACTGAATGCTATGAGAAGAGTTATAATAGGACTGAGAAAACAAGCATTTAGATTGAATATTAGTCTATGTCTGTATTGGTGGGTGGAAGTTGACCTAAAGCCTCTGAGGCTGAACGTAAGCCAGGCATTCAGTTGCCACAGACGTTGTGTCCTGGAGTCCAGGTTTGTCTGCCCCCTGCAGTGGACATACCTTCAGTTCATGCGCTCTCCCAGAGCATGGAACAGTCTCTCTAGGGAAAGGCTAAAAGCAATTTATAATTCATATGGCTGCAACACTGGTATTTATACGATAAGGAATCATTGTGCCTGGAAATGGGCAAACTGACTGATCCAATAAGGTATTTCCACCCGTGATTTATATCAGAAAATCCTCCAAGAAAATTATTCTCCTTTTCTGAAATATTATTTATATTATTTTTCAAAACAAACATCTAAGTAATTCTACTACTGTTCTGGGACTTTTGCAAATGGAAACAATAAAAAAGCATGGTGAAATGCAAATAGACAATGCTATAAAATATAGTGCTAGGAAATACTGAAGTAAGAAGTATGATTTGAATGGCAAGCATTGATGCACAGTCAAAGAATAGATCTCTTCTTTATATTTCAGTCTGCCTTGCACTGTTATGTCCTGCGAAGAAACAGATTGCCAATTTGGCTAATTACCGATCAGTTCCTGGAACTTACCGGTTACAGCTGAAGAGGGCCTCTGGTTGCTAATGCCACGTTCCTGACTGGATTAATTTTACAGGAGTTCCTATTGACATTTTTATTGGTCTCATGCTATAGATAAGTTTTACTGGTCTCAGCAAAGGTAATTAGCAYGGCTCTTCCTTTAGGTGAACGCAACTATGTAATTTCTAGTATTTGAACTAATGCAGATATCCCTGTACAGCACTACTTTGTGCTGGGTAGCTGCAGCCTTCTGGCCACTGAGCTAACTCTGGACAAATGCTGAATCTTTTTATCAAATGTTACATTTTTCAGATTACTCTGAAATTTACCGCTTATGGGAGACTTTAATAAGGATGAAAGCATCCAGAGCAGGTGGATACTAACAGAAAAGAAGCTCCTGTCTGTAGAGGTTTTGAACAATATCACAGAAGAGAAATGAAATTGTAATGTATGGTTTAATAATGGTCCATCATACACTCCCCTACACACACACACACACAAACCTTTTCAAAATTATTTTTGCAGAGATTTTTCTGGCTGCATGCTAAAAATAAAAGCAAATAAATAAATATAGATTAGCAACTCCAAAATGTAAAGCCAAAGGCAATAGATAAAAGAAGTACTTGATCTCTCTTCTTGAGTTCTTAAAAATCTTAAGCCTTTAAACATTAACTGTTTAATAATAACATTAAAATAAAATAAATAAAATAAAATGAAACCAAAACATCTATGTGAAACATAGACCCAAGCCATTTTCTTCTATGCTGTGTGTATGATTCACATTCTGTTTAAGATTGGTGGTAGCTCTCCCAGGAAATAAAGGAAATTGTGAGATTTTAGAGAAATAGACTAAAATAGAACAAATAAAATTAAGAAAGAAATGTAGCACTTGCTTGAACAAGGAAGCTATACTACCACAGCTAAGGATGATGTATTAACCACGTATTAGGAGTACCATCCTTTTCAATACCTTGAGCAATTTCAGGGAATTAGTAGGCTTCTGCTAGCTACACATAGACAACTGTCTACCATCAGAAAATCACTTATATTTGACAGGTTTCACAAGCACACTGGGAGTTGGACTAAAGTACATTACAATGGGCAAAACAGCCATCAGTCCTACCCTGCATTGGTTCTGGGCGTAAAGGATTTTCTTGTTCCAGTTCTTTTCTTCTCCAAGCTCTAAAGTCACCATGTACACAAATAACTGAGGACGAAACTTCCCAGTACCTTTCTTTTTCCTGATAAAATGAAAAAGAAAAGCACAGCTATCTTCCTGGACTTTGGTATGTTAGACACAGAAAGAAAAATTCATCACTTTCCCCTGGAAAAAGAGGAGGGCTTCTCGCCCAGTGGGTCACAGGTCTACATTTGACCTTTTTACAGGACAATCAAATGCAAAATAAAACACACTTTTATCTCCTTTCCCCTTTGGATTTTTTTACATTGTTCAGTTGCTGTATCCTCCAGCAAAATTACTGTTAAACAGATGACAGTTTTAAACGCCTCTCCATAAAATGCCAGCAAAGCCCATCATCACATCTCCATAGGTTTTAAATGATTTGGAGTTCACAGTCAAAACTGCATTTTCCAGTTCAGTGAATCCTTTCACTTACTATTGCTCCAACATCCTTGTTGTTTCCCATTACTGAATGGAAAGTCACCATATGACTCATAATAATTTGGATTTAATTGCAAAGATATGACTTTGGTCCAAGTGGATAGTATGGGAGGGAGGGGCAGGGGGATTATTGCCTTTTCTAAAGCTGTGATAAGATTTCTCTGAAACATTTTCAAATCTCCAGCACAACATGTTCACCCCAATTCTGAAGGTCCTTATTAGATATCTTCTAATCTAAAATATTCCTGGGGTTTCTCTCTTGTGATGTTATTGCCTAATAAATGGTGTGGAAACTTGGAATCTTTCATAAAAGCTCCAACAACACGAAAATAGTTTCCATAATGAATAGATTTCAATCTCTAACTCCCTCTGTAGAAATGTTTTAATCATGAAAGACAGAATGGAGTTCTCGTGGGGCTGTTATTTAAAACAGTAAAGAAAAATATTTGCATCTACTATGCAATTGTGAAATATGGCTTGGTGCTTTGTTTACAACAGGCAAGCAGACGGTTATTTTACTGAAAGAATTGACTGGCATCTTGCATGGATTATTGAGAGGGAATGCATTTGTGCTCTGTGTAATCTTCGTATTTCTGACAGTCTGAAAAATTATATTGCTCTCGGTCTACATCTTGATATTATTTGTAGGGGGATAGCCAGCATTTCGGGTAAGAAAGAACCTGTCTATATAATATTCCTCACATATATATGAAGCAAATGAATAGCTTATATGAACAGCAAGATTCTGTCAAATGCAGTATTCTCCCATAGCTTCATGCTATTGCTGTCTCAAGAATGATGGTAGAGAGGATAAGGCATCAATCTGAATTACTCATTTTCCACCTCCATGTTTTGAAGCACTGAAAATAGAAGGAATATCTGAAGGCAACCAAGTTTGCAGATACTGTTAAACACCTAAATAACATAAATCTTGGCTCTACCTACAAACAGGACTGCAACAACAACAAAATTTCACTCCAGCTGCACATCCTGCATTTATTAGCAATTAACACAATTTTGATTTAATTTCTAGCTTCTTCTATTCCTTTTTACATATGCAATATGTACCACACAAGCATTTGAGTTTAATCTTCTAGTGTAAGTGATAAATATGGATATGATGGGAGGTTCATGACTCCATAGGAAAAAACCTCTGGGATTTGATTTTTTGTATAATTAAGTAATGAAAATATTAATAACATTTATTATATAATTTCATTATTAATCTAATATTGGATGCATAAATAGGGAAAGATTGACAATAGCCTTACTGACATATGTAGTTCCCTGTTACTTCAAATGCCCAGAAAAGTACATTAATTCCAAGAGGTTTAATGGATGATAACTTTATCAAACTATAGATAGGCTTGCATGGGAAGAACTAAATTGACTGGAATCTTTACTTAAAACCAGTATGCAATAAAGCCTTGAGTTTGGGTGAATTTTATTTTTCATGTTAGAATAATTTGCCCTGAATACAGCAACACAATTATATTTCAAGAAATTGTTTTAAGTTTTCAAGATTCTCCTGAATCAATCAGCAAACAGATTGGAACACGAGGTAAGCAACAACAAAAAGAGAACAGATTCAATTTACAATGGAAACGAAACATTTGCCTGGAAAAAAACCCAAACACCTTGAAAAACTGTTTAATTCAAAAGTTCAAAATAGAATACTTTTTGTATCATTAATGAAAAGCTAAGTGAGAGCAGAAGCATTGCCAAATAAATGCAAGTAAGTAAAAATTTAAAAAGTCAACTTTTCTAACCACAGCTAGAAAACCATCAAAAGCCAAGAGCAATAAGGGATCTGATATGGTACTAAAGATATTTCAAATTTAAGGGTACACATATACTGCAAAAAAATCAATACTAGGAATTCTAGGAATATTTTGTATCTATTTGTCTCCATTAATAGAAACAGAATTTATGAACATTTTCTTACTGGTTTTCTCCTTGAAAGTACATATATTTTAGCGTTGATTGCGACTGTACTCTTATGGAAGAGACTTATACAATGCCATTTAGAAAAACATAAATTTTCCATGATGTCTTATCCTTCTGAATTGTCAACTAAAGTTCATCCAAAAATAAAGGGTTATATTAGGCATAATTTAAAAACTAAAAATTTAAAGGTCATGTTTTAATAAGAGAAATGTATTTTTAATAATAACATATGCAGAGGCCTACTGGTTTTATTTCTATTAGCTTGCATAAGACTTTCCCATTAGGGTAGCATATTGATCTCCTAACTCCTGCTGAAGTGTTGCATGTTACTATATTGACAGAAAAGGCAGCGGGATAAAATGTTCAGGAACCTTTGAGCTAACGATTCTGAAGAGCTCCACAAGGACCTATTATAACAAAGCAATTGGATGATATGACGACCAGATTAAATTGAACGTAGAAAATTGCAAGGTAGGGCACATTGGAAAGAACAATTTAAACTACTCATATGCACTGATAACTTCTGAATTAGTTATAAGATCCTGGTGGAAAAAAAAAATGAAGGAGTCATCAAGGAGAACTGAATAAAGACATTTATTCAATACGCAGCCAGTACCTAAAAATCATTATAAGACATTAGGTTGCATTAAGAAGAAAATACAGAATACTATGAAAGCTATAATGTTAATATCTAAATCACTGATGCATCCTCACTTTCAATACTACATGCAGGTGTGTGATCTCATCCCAAAAAACAATATAGTAGAAATAGAATAAAGAAAAAGTAAGAGACAGGTAGAGACTGTCACAGGACCTTTCTTAATGATAAGAACCTCCAGAAAAAAAAGTTAGCGGTAGAGAAAAATAAGACTCCAGAATGGTTCCCAACCTTTATAGGAGTATTCAAAAGAAAAAGGCAAAGAGAGTTTCACTGTAGATAAAGACCCAGTGTGGAGGGGTAAAAAAGATACAAAGAGTCTATGCACAGAAAAGTAGAAAATAAGATGAGTATGAACAGCAGCAGATCTTCTAGTCCATCCCTCAGGCCCTAGACATCAAAAAATACTGAGTTCATCCCTAAGCCCCGAAAATGAAGGTCTGTATTTCATGCTTGGCCATGACTATATTTCACAGCAGTCCCAGGGGTGCTAACATGATGGTAGTGATGGTTCAGGCCAGAGGTGTGCAATCCTTCCACCAAAGCCAACATGGAGAGAGGATTCCATTGCTCCTAGTTCTGCAGAATCCACCACGTTTGGATCTTTGGGTGGGGTCATGGTTTGGACATTCAGATACAAGTGGATCAAAAGCAGTACATTAAGTTATCAAGCATTCAAAGAAGGCCCGATTAGTATGCCCTGCAATGTCAAAACAAGTAGCATGCAATACTTTATTTGTATACACACCGTATTAACTAGTGCTACAAGATATTAGCGGAGCAAAGAGTTTCATACAACTTTATAAAACAACCGTGATGAACCAGGTCGTAGTAAGTACTCAGCAACTGCAACTTCTATATTATCTTGGGTCAGCACATCCTGTCCCACAAGCCACTTATCATGCAACTGGTATTTTTTTCCTAGGCAAGGCAACACATTACAGGAAACAAAACACGCCATATTTCAGTATGCACTGTACCAAACAGCATGCTTCTGAGTCAGGAAGAAGCTTTTACCCGAATGTGGAAATTCCTGAGTCACTTCTTGAAGTAGTCTTAAGATATCACAGTGCCGGGTGCATCATAAAAGCCTCAGAAGATTAGATKAACCAAAAAACAGGACATTTACTATCAAGAAATATTTTCATAATCACCTAAAGAAGGCTATAAAAAAAATCTATTTACTTCCCTTCTAAAGAGAACAACTGAATTATAACAGATCACAAACAGTAGTCTTTAACAAAATTAACATTTGAAAAGAAAAGATGACATGGGTAGTTATTCTCATCTTGCCATCTTCACTAGGGTTCTGGTTTCCTTTTATCCATCATTTCTGGAGATTCATGTTGGAAGTAACAGTGTTCCATGTTATTTTGGGCTGAATGGGAGAACATGAGTGTCTTGATTGTAATTCCCTTCTGGAATTTATTCGTGTTGACTGCTGACCAAGCTGTCTGAATCTTAAGAATAGAAAGACAGAAAGTACTTAGTCACTGTCTCTTCTGTGTCTGTTTCAATTCCAGACATCTCTGCATACACTGAAGATAAAAAGACATGCTCACTTTCCTGTCTGGATACAGGCTCACAGTTTGTACAGTATTTGTCTCCTATGTAGACATATGGGAAGTTGATCTGTTTTATAAGGAAAAATAAGCAGCAAATGTCAGACTGATGCCAATTTTATCAATATTGGATTTTAAAAGCCCCAAACATAACAATTACAATAAGAAAAATTTGCTGAAAAATTTATGTCCAGACTCTCATCTGTTGCAATTATGCTCTCGTATCAATGGATTTCTGACAATTTACAGCTTGGGGCTCTGGTCTCTTCTATACTACTACTACTTTATAACTCTTCTTTTTCCAGGATTCTTGATTCTCTCATTTCCTTAGCTTGCAGGTTGCATGTTCACAAAAGGATTTACTTCACCATCTGATATGAAGAAAAGAATCTGTCAACAAAGAAAATATTAAATGTGATGGAACTCTTAAAGTGTTCTTATATTGTTGTTAGGGCAGAAACAGCATCTAGGGGAAGGTGCCTCTGAAAGAACTAGATGCCACATAGGTAACATTTGTTGATTTATTTCCCCTTTACAAGTTGATTTATGTCTTGGTGGGTTTTTTTGCCAAGTTCTTTTATCTCAAGTATTTCTGAAATGGCAACCTGGAGAAGTGAAAAAAGTGAAGAAGTAGTTTGGGGAGAACTGAAAACACTACATCACTGAAGTGCAGTTTGAAGTTGTACCATGAAAAAGGTTGCCACTCTAATGAAGCCCCTGATCCTAAAGGAGTCTGTATAAAAGAGAACAAATATTGAAGTGTTGAGGTAGGCAAATGGAAGCCAAAGGTTTGCACAACTGAAGCAACAAATATCTAATACCAGTAACTGAGTCATTTCATATTCAGCACTTCTTGGTCTAAGTAAATTTTGGTTTATGTCTTCATTACCTAGTTTATATGTTCCATTTATTTTGACAAATCAGCCTCCTGGTCTTCAATATTACAGCTTTCTGGATTTCCCAAAAGACATCTTAATTCTTATTTCCTTTGCTGGCAACCTGACTAGCAAAAGTGTTTGTGCTTTCCTCGATGCTAGTGTAATGCTGGCAGAGAATGCGCTCCTCAACTTTTATTATATCAAAACTTACAGATTTAGATTTGATCTTTGAGGCCAAAGAGAACTTTCAGTAGCTATGTTACTTGGTTGACTGGGGAAAAAATGTCAGGATGAGCTCAAAAAGTAAACAGACAAGTTATCTGTGTTGATGACAGGAAAGCTGACTTGAAAGGCTAACCTGGAATATATTGTCAAAAACTCTCTCCTTTTGTTTCTGTGGGAAACAGATACTATTGCAACCATGTTTCTACTATCAATCATAGATTCCCTCAGTCTTCTTCTAGTATCATTATTTTTCAAGATATTCAAATTCTGAGTGTTGACTAGCATAGGATAAAAAAATAAAGATTACTTCACTCAACTTTAACTCATTTTACTAAAATAAAGTTTTCCTCAAGCTGGCAAATTGCCATCTTAACCATTCAAATATCTTTATAGATAGATTCAATTGCAATTACAGGAATGAGGTGGCAAAGAGATGGAAGAAATGCAAATAAAATTGATCAKTTACATGAACCCAAAGGTAAGGTCACATTTCCAAACAGCATACCAAAACATTAACAGTGTAATGATATTTACAGGAAATTTCAATGGCACTACATTAATTTCAATGGAATTGTACCCATTTACAAGAATAGCAAATCTGATCCATCCATTTATACTGGCAGCATTTTTCACTTTATAAGAGAATACGGTAACTAGTTCTGACAACTGAAAAATGAGGCTAGAAAATTGAGACTGGGTTGTTTTCCCCACCCCTCGCTGGTGCTGATTAGGTGCAGAGCAGCCTAGAGAGTGTGGAAAGTTCCCTGCCATTACAACTTTTAGCTACAAAATAGCTGGCCTCCTAAATGGACTTAATGCGTGAATTACTAATTGCAGATTTATTATCTGTACCCCGCAGTGGGAACTGTTAGATCATCCAAATGCTCATTTTGACTCCACAGTCTAAGCAGCTAACCCTGGAAGGAAGCCAACAAGTAGATACACATATTTCCAATACAGCCTTGAATGTAATTTTTGAATGTCTTCTTATGGCTTACTATTCTTGATGACCAGATCAGCTGAGCTACTAGTAAAAGACTGTCTTGGAATACCTGGTCACCGGCTGGACAGGGTCAGACTCAGATTACTGTTGCCCACTTCTTGGATGAAAGAGTTAGTCAAATTTGGCAGATTAGTCCTTTGGAGAGGAGAAACTGATAATGGAAGCACAAATGCCTTTAACGTAACCTTGTTTATATACAACAGGAGTATAAACTCCTGTTTCCCTGAGCCCCAGTAAGGAATTCCTTGCCCCAAGACTGCTTCTCCCTTCATTTCTCAAAGGTCATTATGACTTTGGCTTCTTTGTTTTTGATTCGGCTGTATTTCCTTTTCCTTCTCCCCTTTCTACAGTCAGTCCTAGTTCCTGCATGTGCTTTATCATTTCCCAAGAAAAGGCTTTAGCCTAAATGGTTCTGCTCATTCTTATCTGAGTCTGTGTTCAGCTTCTACTATTTTGGAATGGCTGAACAAAAGGCAATTAACTGCTCCTTCATTTAGACTGAATGGAAGGACAACTGCTTTATACAGCAGCTTCAACCCAAACTGAAACAAGAATTATTTCTTTACACACACATACATTTCCTTTAAAGTTTGTTTAATCCTCTGTTACATATATTTTGCACATACTAGATTTTGGAACAGATTGATGACTGATGGAGTTAAGCAATCCCCATTGTCAGAGTTTAAGAAATACTTGTATAAGCATATGGTCTTATTTATAATAATACCATCAAGGCCTTGCTTCTAGCATTAACATGCTGCATAACAATAAAGTAAAGCTGTGCAGGACACATGGCTTCTACTAATGATATTTTTCTGTAATAAGAAGCAGAGCTATAAAAAGTCAATGTACAGAGCCATATGCAAGTATGGAGTCACATTATGTGGTCTATTCTGCACAACACAGATTTCACTGAAGACCAACCCTACACAGCAGAAGAGCCATGAGGAATGAAAAGGATCAACACCAATATGACTCTAAAATGTGATTTATAGAACTGAATAAGAAAATAATCATTTTTACTAGATAGCATGTTTCCCTCTTTCTCCCAAAACAACCCTCTACAAATGCTACTTCAAAAATAATTCTAATAGGACTTTTCAATGAAGGTAGGATGAAAAAACTATTTTCTTGGTTGTTAATTTAATTCAGGTAAGGTACACATCATTGTTAGATGTGGTTCAAACCAAAACCACTTTGAAATTCTTCAAAGCTTGTCTGTTTAATCTTCTGAATACATCCACCACCAAACACATAGCATGACTGTACTTCCAAAGAATGTAGGACGTTTATAATGCATTCATTGTTACACGCCAATTAACACCACCACATAACAGCATGTAGCCTTTCCATACACTGTGATGTAGCTCAACAGAATAGCTTTTGCCAACATTATTACAATCTTCAAAGTGTTGTCTTCTTACCCAATAGTACATGGGAGGCAAAGCTGCTGTAATTTCAGATATATAGATTGTACTCTTCTCATTACAAAAACATTCACATAAAAAGGCAAACCTGTGTTCTGAATATAGTCATATATTTATTATTTTTAAAACAGTGACACTAATAAAAATTGTAGAAAATATAGGCTTAAATCTTCTGCCTGCTTACAGAAATGTAAAAAATCTGATAACACTTAGTGTGCTATACATATGGCTAAATTTCTAAACTTTCGTGGAGACATGTATCTATAGCTACATGTTTGCTTTTTGAAAGAATATAGCTAGCCTTAACCAGCTGGCCAAGTTACACTGAATTTGAAAAGCACGAAAATATTGAATGATTGTTTCACAATTAAAAGTATAGCTAGTGTTTTCAGCATTCAAGTAGATACAGTTTTGTTACTGAGTATCAATTCTATGATGGCTAATACAAAGCAATAACTTTAAGTATATTTCTACCGCTCTGCTTGATCATGTATCATAATGACAATATATCTCAGTTAAAACAGCTATTTTACTTTTCAGTGTTTTAGCAGAGAACTCTGTATTTGAAGGAAAGCAGGAACAGTAGAAATTAAGTAAAGAATTTCAGCAGTCTGTTACAGCAATTCTAAGTATATAGGAATCATAAATTTGCTTTTAGAAATTGCATTTTTGGAAAACAGAGACTGGGAGAATACAACAAAAACCACAATAAGCAAAACACCTCCAGATTAGTCCAACATCAGAAAATGAAAATGACAGTCACACACAGCTGGGTTTGCAGACAGCAACTGAAAATACCCTCAAGCCAATTGCACAAGAAGAAAAAAAAAAACCGCCTGTCTCAAAGAAACCTGGTTTCCCCAAAGGAGATTGCAATGCAGAAGCAAGGAGTGCTGGAAAAGACAAGAGCTCAAACAAGCTTCACTGTCATACCTTTCAAGAAATCTCAACAAGATCTTCACCTGGCGGTCTTTAACAAGTCAAAAGTGACCTTACCTAAATAAGGGCTAAATAAAAAGACACACAATTTTTTCACTGACGATGTTCTTCAGTAAAGCTTGCCGAATAAAATACTTGTGAACTGCTGAAAAAGAATTACAGACATATTCATCCAGAAATAAAATTATACTTTCAGTTTTATGAAAATATAGAGGATAAGATGATGCATAAGACATTTTAAGTGTCTGACTTTTCTGGAATGAACAGTGGGAAAATGCAAAATTATCTTGGTTTTCCAGCCAAGGAATTACTTGGCGAAACATAGCATCAAAAAGTGAAAAGAAATGAACACCGTTATGGAAACATATTTCTTGCCTGGTTTCCTACAGAATTCTTGAGAATTAATGAGCAACTGGCATTTTGCAGTCACTGTTCATCCCACCAATTGTAATTATTTTATTATTACCTGGATATGTGTTGCACCTACTTATTAAATGTTTAGAAAGGAACATCTCTGGGCCCTGAAGACTTCTACATTTTTGTGTAATGGGTGTTGTGTCTGTGACAAATAAGCCCTGATTAGCAACTGGATCTTCAAGCACCCTGGAATAAAAACTTCTGACTAGAAACTCTTCCTTCCTCCAATCTCTCTTTAATATCCACATTATATATGGCTGAATTTTCAGCTCAAAAGATACAGAGAAGGGAAAACTTGTAGCTTTGGGAGCTGGAATCTAACGTGTGACTAACAGTAAGAGCAGGTTTTCCTGTTGCCTAACATTTAACATAGTCAAGTGTATCAGTGAAGAGACTTGAAAGACTATATAAACAGAATGATGTCTTTTGTAGAGACGTTACTAAAATGGGACAATGGCAAACACGCACAAAGAAAAAACAGGCAAAAGGAAGGCTAGCCCAAAATAACCTTGACGCACTCAACTGAAATAGATTCTGTTTATATTTTAAACAATCATAGACAGTCATGTTCATATGCTATGAAAATGGATGAGAGAAAATGGACTTTAGAGGATTTAAATGTAGCACTTACAAGAAGGAAGTAAAATGTGTGTCCAAGATATAAAGCTGTAATGGCCAAAGTCTGCAAACTTTTGGGTACTTGCAAAATCTTGTTTCTATTAACGGTCATAATAAGTTTGAAGTGTGAAAGCTGAAGACTAGGTATTTGTATGTATAAAGATTTAAAATATTTATTAATGTTTGAAGTATTATGATTGAAAAGCGAGAACAAAGAGTTCTCATCTTAAAGGTACACTTTAAACAGAGGTTTCCAGTTACATGTATCTCTGCAGAAGAAAGGACCATCAGATTCGCAACTGGGTAGGTAATTCAGTGTAAGTTATGGAAAAAGCTTAAACCTGACATTCTATTAGGCCCCAGATCTTTAAAAAAAGATCTTCAAAAAAAATATCTGCAAGACAGACTGAACAAATTATACCCAGCATTTCTAGATAATATTTTTTCTATTTAAATTGTTGGTATGAAACCACTTCCCTCAAAACACACACAGGCCCTGACCTTACCTCTATGAGTATTTCTTGAATATGTCAATTATAATGGCACTATTTCAAGAGGATCATGATAACTCTAAAGAGTTAGTTACTTCCTAGACACCAAATGGACTAATTTTCTCCTAGTCTGTATTTTCCTCCTTCTTTTCTATAGCTTTTGAGGAAGTTGTGAGAAAATGGAGATACACTTATAAAAAGTGTTTTGTCAAAGCTTATATTGTAATTCTTAATCCATCATATAGAATGCCCAGAGCACTCAGTGGATGGCTGCAGACGGATTTTAAAAAACCTAGAAGAATAACAAAGAATCAGATATATTCTGCACTCATTCTACACACAGAATATGGCTTTTCTATTCTTACTGAGCTGACCTGCTGTTAAACTGGGTTAAATATGCTTTTTCAAAAGAATTTCCACTTTGACCATATATGTCTCATGCATCTGACCCTTCAAGGTCTTTCTAATTAAGGACAGACTATATCGTCATTTGCTAAATGCACTTGGAATTAATGTAATTTACCATGGCATTTCTAATACATTACAAGACATTTTACTCAGATTCCAATATGAAACAGAACTGCTACCAACATAATGAAATCATTACAGCAATTAACAGAAACACAGTTGTATAAAACTCTGACCCTGCAGCAGAAAAATCTGAGTGGGATAGTGGCTAAGACAAAATAGAGAGCACACTTCCATCAAAGCAGAGACAGGCACAAATGCAATCTAGCAAACAAGTGGTACCAGGGTTAGGGAACTTGGCACTGTCCCAGTCTGCTACAGAGCTTAAGCTCACACAAACCGAGTCTTCCACAAACTCATTTAAAATGGTCTCCTCGGGAAAAATCTTTCAGGTATTCAACAATCAATATGCTGCCCTATCCTCTGCCTGTTCCAAATTCCTAAACTATTCCAATCCTGTAAAAACAGCAAGATCAGGAAGAGAAAGACATGTGCATGTTGACATAACTAAGCAATTGTTGGTTGCAGATTTACTAATAAGTAAGGGAATGGCACACTGCTGTATATGTAGTCTACTGCTGCAAAGGGATAAACATGATTGAAGGGAAACGTCCTGACTTACAAAAACACTGAGGCTCTTTTCCCTGAGCATCTCGCACTCTTCATCTGGAGCCTTGAGTAAGCCACTGCTCTGGATATTGTGTTCGCACCACCACTACCTAAAGTAACAGCATAAATTCCTTTAAGCATCACCTCTATCCCTGACTGCTTTGTGTCAGTTTATTTCAGATTAGTAAAGTGGTTGTCTAGCTGACTTTGCCACTCATGTCATCCACTCCCACTAAAGCTAGTGCATTCTGCTATAGATTTGACCACTGCTAAGCATGATGCCTTCTCCCTGTCTATTCCACTTGTAGCAGAGACCGAATGTCAGTGAACACTCTTCTCAAAGTGATGTTGAAACATTTGATGATGCAGGTAGACAAACCAATAAATCAAATAAAGATGCTTTAATATCAAGCTCTGTTTGAAATGGAAGGGAGGTGATGATGAAAAAAAAATAAAATCTCTGATAAATCATTAGTGAATTAATTTTTTTTCTCAAGCTCAGAAACCATTTCCATAAATTATCAATCAATAAAAAACTCAAATCCTTTAAAAAATTTTCTCTAGCTGCATCCTTTTGATGCTTTAAACATATTCAGACAACCGAGAAGAGCATAGTCAGGGCCTTGTGGATGCCATGATTCCTGCAGAGTTTAAGACCAGCTTCCTGCAGAGTAAACAGGTCTTGCATCTAAGTAACTGATTAAAGCCACTAGCTCCTTAATAAGTTAGGTGCCTTTTTTACTGTAAGCAATAGCTAAGCAGCTGAAAACTAGAGGCAGTGAACATACAGAACCCTTGCTACATTACACTCAGGGTGTATCTAAAATGCAGTCACTGTGCCTGCACATATGGGAACTAGCTCAGACACCAACAGTAGCACAAAGTGACTGCATGTGCAGTATTTGGTGAGGAGCTGGGTACATATTTGGGCTTTTAGACAAAAACAGAAACTGTGCTTTCAATACCAAAATTAGCTAGTATAAAGCTAGCTCATATATGTCTCCATGTGCTGTAGCTGACTAAGTGTTGCAGGCACTGCATCAGACAGCATTGGCTTGGGATGGAAACAGAACAGGTAGGAGGAAATGGAAGATGGAGAGACCAGAGGAAGAAGCAGAAAGAAACTAAGAGGCTATAAAGACAAAAAGGGAAGCACATAAGAGAGACTAAAGAAAACAAAGGGGGAACGACTGAAGAATTTTTGTCAGAGTTCACATGCAAATTATTTGCGTGCAACAACTAAATAACCACAGCGTGATGTAGAAATAATTTACAAAGTCTACGCTACTCTGAACCTATAGCCCTCAAAGTACAGAACCTACACGGAAGGGAATCCCCAGTGGTGAAGGGCTGGCTCTACACCGACTACATGTAACAGTGAGTGGCCAAGGAAGAGACATCAGTGTGGATGCTTCTGGCAACTGAATCATTAGCATGGACRTTTGGCACATTGGTGCAACAAAGAACAAATAAAATATCCCTCACCACTGTATTTTTATTCTCTTTAGAGGCTGGAAAGATTCAGAGAGTAGAACGTCCTTTCTGATGCACTGCCAGCAAAATAAAGCAGAGAGAGATAAAATAAAGAGGGAGCAGATCTAAAGAATGTTTTGGAAGTTGTAATTTTGATTTCTACACGTGAAAACCACCCGCATATATACAGCAAACTGTGGCCGTATGAATAGTGATACTATTTTTAGCAGCAAGGATCCAACTGGACATTCTCACATGCAGAATCCTGTATCATCTGAGATAAGGGAATTAGCTCTGAAAAAGTAATAGTTATATAGCAGCCAGTTTCTAAGGGGGTTAGTATCAACCCATAGTATTATTGATACATACAGAAACTACATGGAAATACCCCACCACAAGACGATGCAAAAGTACCTAAYTCCTGACCATAACCATAGTTTAAATGAACTTTCTAGGTGGCTGAACAGGTATGACGAGCACCAGTACTCTTCAGGCTCTACTGCCACATTACACAAACTGCAATTTGGAGAGTAAGCCATGCTCCAGTGCCTTACTGCATATGGCAATCTTTAAAATAATCAGATGGAGAAAATCAGACATATGATCTTATGTTGACTGCTGAGTAAAAGCAACCCCTCATAGATGGTACTAGACTTCTCGTTTATAATCCCAATGAGATATTCCTTTAAGTCTTTGTGTGAAAAAAATGACAAATCTCTTCCTAATTAAAGTGCATATTAAAACCTTAAAAGCTCAAATGCATTTCAAATTATTGTAATGTCAAATAATTTAAGCTGTTGAAATGCTTCATTTTTTTTTTCTGCAGGGAACAATTTTCAATGTTGGAAGCAAGCCAAAAAGCCCAGCTTGGCCAGATAAAAAACATCTTGAAAAATATCATTTTCTAAATTCATAAATTAAGCAATGAACATAAAACTGGGGGAGAAAGAAAAAAATATTTCTGTCCCTGTACAAGAACCTTTTATGAATCAAGAATTAAATAGCAAAAATAGCTAATAGAAAAAAAAAACCCACTCAACTTCTGGAGCACCACTTCAGCTGGATGCAAATATTTTGTTATGCATCAAAACACAAGTTTGTGCCACAAGAAAGAATTAGTGCCTGCAAGAATCTGTGCATGTGAAGAGAGGTATATAAATAGGGAATCTGAGTTCCTGGCCGCAAAACCATTGCTCAGATGAGACAGAGAAAACCTAAGGCTTCTATAAATCCATACAAGCAGAGCATACCTTTGTACAATGTGGATTTCACCTCCAGCTATCTATGCCTTGTCCACTTACCAAACACAGACCCAAGGAACATCTGGAAAAGAAGCAGCTGAGGGACTAGTTGTCATAAGGCAGAATTTTTCCCTTATTTTGCTCTTTTTCCCATCCTACTCCCCTAGTAGAGATTTATTCAGGCAGTGCTTTGACCGGAAGCATTAATGTCTACCCTGACCCTAAACAAAAGGTCCCACTAAGTTCTGCAAGTGGAGATGCACATCAGATAGCTTTCATGTGGCTAGCTAGTGTATCAATTAAGCAAAGACGTGGATTTGACTATGAGTTACACTGCCAGTCACCTGTGTTAAATGGAGAAGACTAATAAGATAATGTTATTTACTTGCAAATCTGTGAGAGAGTTTAAAGAAGCATTTCTGCTTTTATTCTTAAATTGCGTCATAAGTATATAGCTGCTGGTTTATTTTCTAAAATGGCAACATTTTCCCTTTACTTACTGTCGTATAATATTTATAAGGTACCTAACACCTCCACCCCTGGGGTGCTTCATGAGCAATTAAAATGCAATCATCATAATAAAGAAATAAATAACCTTAATTAAAACATTGCACAGGAACCTTCCTCAGATGCAGAGCCAGTGGGGAGCTGTCTGTCTTCATGAGATTTTACATATCTGTCAGTTAGACTGAGATCCAAATGCAACATCAGGTTTCATGGACATCATCTGGATTTATTATATTCCCTGAGGGCCATGGATTCATACCCCACCAAACAGATGACACTCAAATGTAGATTACTTATTTGTTAGCTAAGATTTTTTAATTGCTTCATTTAATTAAATTTTAAAAAGTATTCTGGGTGCCTGGACCACACACAATCTCCCCTACTCCCCTGCTACCCTTCTTATCCTCTTTCTTTCAAAAACAAACAGATCATCTCCAACAATGTATCTTCCCACTCCTGAATTTTGTTTTTCCACTCAGGGCTGCTATATTACAACCTTTGGTCCTTCCTTCTATCATTCTCTCTTCAATGCTGTGTTTACCAGCCCCTCATCATTCCAGGCAAGGAAGAAATCTGCAAAATATTCTCTCCCTACCTGTTACCCATCAGCAGGCCTAGACTGTTCTCAATTAAATTGTTTTAATCCTCACCTGGGGGTGCTGGTCGACAGCCGGCTGAACATGCTGTGCCCAGGTGGCCAAGGCAGCCAACAGCATCCTGGCCTGTATCAGAAATAGTGTGGCCAGCAGGAGTAGGGAGGTGATCGTGCCCCTGTACTCGGCACTGGTGAGGCCGCACCTCGAATACTGTGTTCAGTTTTGGGCCCCTCGCTACAAGAAGGACATTGAGGTGCTGGAGCGTGTTCAGAGAAGGGCGACGAGACTGGTGAAGGGTCTGGAGAACAGGTCTTATGAGGAGCGGCTGAGGGAGCTGGGGTTGTTTAGCCTGGAGAAAAGGAGGCTGAGAGGAGACCTTATCGCTCTYTACAACTACCTGAAAGGAGGCTGTAGCGAGGTGGGTGTTGGTCTCTTTTCAATTAATTACTGGAGCGGAGTTTATACACCAGGCTTCCTCCTGTTATAACTATGTTTAGAACATATTCTCCTTTTCTCAGTTGTCCTTTTATATTTCAATTCCTCCTCTTTTGAACTGAAGGGAAATGAATTACAAATAGCTAAGAAGTGGCAACATACATAAGGACAATATGAATACAGGCAGAACTTTTATTGTATCACTTTGAAACAAAGCAGCTTTGTATGCAGTGATCTACTTAATTTGGTGTACAAACAACTGTTCCTTTCACAGGTCTTCCTACAAGATACTTGTGATCTACCATTGTGCTCAGGTAAATACAGCTAAGAGAACTACATGCTGTTTTCTGACTGCTAGCTGCATTTGGCAACTCCTGACATTGCTCTTACGACAGTTTTAAAAATTAAAATAATGTGCTGGATGAATAGAAGGCATTATAGTCTCAAGAGGGTGTCACATACCTCTGCATTTTATTTCTGATGTTCATGAGTGCATATGGCACACACTGTCTCAGTGTGGGCTAACTGTCTGCATCCCCTCTGAAACAGCAATCCAAAACCCCACCAGACCTCATGTCACCATCGTTACTCTCTGTGAGCCCTACTGTTACCTCAACGTGAAGCAGCTGCAAAGGCTGCAAGCAGTAACCAATCCTCCTTTCTTTGTCTTTGTTGCAAACAGACGCAAACATCCTCCCTAAAACAACAACAAAAAAGTTTTATTCTTGCCTTTTGTCCTTTCTTTCTCAGAGTGTGTTTGAATGATCAAAATCAAAACAGTCACACTGGTGAAGAGACTGCAATTGTTTTACACCATTTCATGCTACACAGTTGGTCATTGTTATAACAGAACTAATCAACATATGGTTGCAAGAGGAAAAAATAGAACTTGTGTATTGTTTATAATCTACATAGCCTAGACTGTCATTTTTATGCTCTAGAAATTCAGTATGTCAGTAAAAAAAAGACCTTAAAAACCACACCTTTTTCTTTAAAACACAGAATTCTTCCAATAATAATTCCAAGTGAGTTACAAGAGAGCCACGYGTTTCCAAGAGACTTACTATTTGTCTATTGCCAACTGAATAAACATTCCTGGGAGAAGAATTTTTTTCTGGATTACTAAAAATTGTAACCCAGATTGCATTAGAATTGAGATTAGACTGAAGATGCATGATCCTAGTAGAGTTTCAAACAGTCAGACTTTGATAGTAGTTTAGACCAGCCTATTCATGTAACTATCTTTTTGAGAGAATGAAAGAGAGCTGGAGCTAATTTTGAAATTAAAACATGACTAAAATTCAGTAACTGATATGTACGCATGTACATCAAAATTGATTTGATTCTAATGAGAAGGCAGAAGTTCTTTTAACATCTTGAGATTCAAGAGGAAACATGTTAAAACTTTTTATGTTCTTGACATAGATAATATTTTAGGTACATATGAAGAATATATATGTTTATATATGCATATTTATATGCACTATAAATATGGTATTGGTATATATGGTGTGTAATGTATGAGAAAATGGTCAGAATTTTTTAATTATGGCATTTGCATAAATAGAGATGGGTTAAATAAGGGTATCCATCCCCGYCTTTATTTCTGTGAAAGCTCATGGAGTTACAGGAAGGAAATGCAAGACTGTTTTGACTTGTAAATTCTATTTTAAAATGCACCTGAAGGTGGGTGTTTTGTACATCTATAGCCTTGTTTAGATGAGGAAGTTAACAGGTGAATTTGAAATTCAATAGCTAATACACATTAATTTCCTGTGTTAACACTATTTCCTGTATTAACACTAAGTATACAGAATAAGTAGAATAAGTATGCAGAATAACGTTTCACACAAAGTAAAGAGATGTCCATACTAGGAGACAGAGTGGAATTACAATTTAAAATTACAATTACTGGTATAAGTGTGTGGGATAAAAAGAAAATTATCCTCTATATATTTCAATGGCATTCAAGCAAGTTTCAACACAAAATAGTTTCAAGATTGCCATCTCACAGGGATTTATCTCAAAGTAGACTGAAGAAGAGAATTTAACTGTAAGAGAGAGAAGCTAAAGGCTATAATCTTATAAGTGAGATCTAGATCATTTTAGTGACTGAGCTCTTAAATATCTAAATATTTTGTGGGGGTTTATATCACAAAAATTGTAATGAAGTCTTTATTGCTAATCTAATTGTAAAGTAATTACAGGGTGACTAGATTTATCTTGTTTTAAGTCTCAGAGTTCTTTTTAACAGTCATTACTTAATAAAAATATTGCAAAACCATTTCTAAATCAAAATCTAATACTTTTCTCAATTAAAGGCAAGTGGAAGTAATAATTTCTACGTTCCCTATTATTTGTATTGTGGAAGCCCCCAGGTGTACCAATTGGTTTGAAAATACCAAAATTCTTTCCAGTAGGATAAATGCGCCATTATACCATTCAGACGGAGCCGAGCCCGGTACCGGAGCCAGAGTGACGCCCCCCCGCTGCCGCCCKGGAGCCCAGCAATGAGCCAGCGCCAGCGCCAGAGCCAGCGCCGCGGCGGCCCGCGGGCCGACATGGTGCCCGAGATCGCCGCCGCCGTGGGCTTCGTCTCCAGCCTGTTGCGGACGCGGGGCTGCGTCAGCGAGCAGCAGCTGCAGGTCTTCAGCGGGGCGCTGCGGGAGGCGCTCGCAGAGCACTACAAACATCACTGGTTTCCTGAGAAACCTTTCAAAGGCTCTGGGTATCGCTGCATCCGGATCAATCACAAAATGGACCCCATTWTCAGCAAGGCAGCTAGCCAGATCGGACTCAGCCTACCACAGCTCTACCAGCTCCTGCCCAGCGAGCTCACGCTCTGGGTGGACCCCTACGAGGTCTCATACCACATCGGTGAGGATGGCTCCATCTGTGTCTTATATGAAGCTTTGTTTTTTTTCTTTTCTAGAAAAAGAGGGCCAAGGAGAATCTCCCTCCCTTATTGGATGCTGGGGGGAACATTGCCACCAAGAATGAGGAAAAAGCTGAGGTGCTTAATGCCTTCTTTGCCTCAGTCTTTAATAGTCAGACCGGTTATCCTCTGGGTATTCACCCCCCTGAGCTGGAAGATGGGGATGGGGAGCAGAGTAAACTCCCCATAATCGAAGAGGAAGAGGTTAATGACCTGCTATGCCAGCTGGACACTCACAAGTCTATGGGGCCGGATGGGATCCACCCGAGAGTACTGAGGGAGCTGGCAGA
>JASVER010000053.1:1450705-1477345 GCA_030449065.1 Oceanodroma leucorhoa
GGGAAGAGTGGCTGGAAAGCTGCCCGGCGGAAAAGGACCTGGGGGTGCTGGTCGACAGCCGGCTGAACATGAGCCGGCAGTGTGCCCAGGTGGCCAAGAAGGCCAACGGCATCCTGGCCTGTATCAGGAATAGTGTGGCCAGTAGGAGTAGGGAGGTGATCGTGCCCCTGTACTCGGCACTGGTGAGGCTGCACCTCGAATACTGTGTTCAGTTTTGGGCCCCTCACTACAAGAAGGACATTGAGGTCCTGGAGCGTGTCCAGAGAAGGGCGACGAGGCTGGTGAAGGGTCTGGAGAACAGGTCTTATGAGGAGCGGCTGAGGGAGCTGGGGTTGTTTAGCCTGGAGAAAAGGAGGCTGAGGAGACCTTATTGCTCTCTACACCTACCTGAAAGGAGGCTGTAGAGAGGTGGGTGTTGGTCTCTTCTCCCAAGTAACRAGTGATAGGACGAGAAGAAATGGCCTCAAGTTGCGCCAGGGGAGGTTTAGATTGGATATTAGGAAAAATTTCTTCACTGACAGGGTAGTCAGGCATTGGAACAGGCTGCCCAGGGGAGTGGTGGAGTCACCATCCCTGGAGGTGTTCAAAAAACGTGTGGATGAGGYRCTTCGGGACATGGTTTAGTGGGCATGGGTGCTGGGTTGATGGTTGGACACGATGATCTTAGAGGTCTTTTCCARCCTTAATGATTCTATGATTCTGTGATTCTATGATTTTACTGATGACAGTTTCTTCTCGCATTAAGTATTCCTTCAAGTAAAGAAGTATCTTTCGGTTAATATTAAATCAATGTAAGTAACAAATAATTGCTTCTCAGATCCATACACACCCAAGGCTTTTAACTCACATATCAAAAACTAGACTAGCCAAAATATTGCTGAAAATAAGGTATTACCTGTTGCTGTCCTGTCTAACATCTACATACACAACAGAACTCGAAGGATGAGTGGAATGCCCTTTTCATATTTTAAAACTCTCATTTTTTCCAGAGAGGAGATAAAAAGCATTTTACATTTCATCCCATGGTTTGTCATAAGTAAATTATTTCCATAAATTGGGAGAATTGCAAAGATTCATTTGTAGATCGTCAGGCAAATTATGGGTTTAATTTATTCTGTAATTGAATTACAGCAGCTATAAAACATATAATAAATGAAATAAGAATTCTGAATTTAAATTTTAGTTTGTGTTAATGTCTTAAATTCTGCAATGTAATACTTGAGCCATAGCTAAAGTCCCTACCCAGACAACTATATTACTAAGGTCACTTGTGATACATGCATGGTCATTTTTCTCATCTCACCTGCCAAGGACAGTTGTTCAGAATTTGTTTTATTGAATTTGTCTCCCTTGACTTGAAAGTTGCACTGACTTTCAAACTATATTCTTGCTTAAAAGAATAGCAAGAATCTTGTTTAATCAGACTACAACCAAACAATTTTGTTTTTAACTCTCACTAATGAAGCCTGTTTTCAAGCACTCATCATGGGAAAATATCAATGTAATTTTTCTTACGTGTTTTTCATGTGAGAGATTTTAGTTTCAAACCTCAAAGTGGTAAAATGATAAAGTCACAAGAGTCTGGAAAATGGCTTTTGTGTCTTCTTTACCATGCAAGAAAGAAGTCCAGTAACTCAGAAGTGGTATTGCCTACCCCACCCCCCCAAGAAAAGAATGAACCAAAGTTGGATTTTTTTTCTGTTGTAATTAATAGACTGTTCTAATTTAACGGCTGTCATTAGCTTCAGAAGACAGTGAAGAGTAAGGACTAAAATCTGCCTTTGCATTTTTGCTGCAGGTTGGTAACTAGTGAAGCAGCTAAGATGTTGATGGCAGTACCCTTGATTAAGTTACAATCTGATGACAATTTGCCACACTCCCTGAAAAATGAAGCCTTACAYCTGCAGCTTTTGTTAAACTGCAGACTACCAAAAGACAATTACTGTGTAAGTGAAAACTGCCGTTCCATGAAACAATTAAAATAAGTCCTATAGTTCTACCAGAAACCAGAGCACAGGATTCTGTTTGTAAACAGTCAATGCCATTTTTTAAATGGCCCTCAGAAGGACAAGGATTAAACTAGCACTAAATGCAACAACTGACCTTACAAAGAAAATTTGCTTGTAAATCCTTAAGCATAGAGCAGTTAAGGATCACTGTGAGACGTGGGGCCAATTTCAGCGGCAATGTAACTTCCTAAGTCAACACAGTTACAGACTCTTACTTATATCCAACTATAATAATCTACAAGAGGACTGAAACATTTTATATCATGATTCACTTTGTAGTAAAATTGAAATCATCACACAAATTTTCTATAGGACCAGAGCAACTCATTCAGTTGCTCACAGGAAACATAAAGGGGTGGCAATGTATTCACATGTGTGTGATAGATGGATAGCAACATGAGAAACTGAATCCTTCCAAACCTTTGTTTAATAGAAACTTTCAAAACCATATACTGTCTTAGATCACAAAGACAAAATATCGCCCCAAACTGGAAAGCAGAAGGAGAGAGAGGGAGAAGGGAAGAGAGGCTGAAATATAAAACCCTCCAAAAATTGAAGCAGTGGTGCAAACCTGGTATTTCCTTTAGTTATTACCTAAGAATATACTGGAATGACAGAAAAAAAGTAACTGCTTGCTAAAAGTCAATAATCTTCTCCTTTTATAACACAGGTACATCACAGCAAATTTCTAGTCCATTTACTTTCTCTCTAAAACCTTTGAACTACATCTTTATATATAAAAACACATGGAGAATGTATATATAAAATGAATACCTAAAGGAGATTTGCTGCGCACAAATAAGTGGCATACCAAGTACAGAACAAATGTGAATATTTTCTTGTATCTGTTAAAAATTGACTGGCAGTTACAGTATAAATGAGCAATCAGGATGTCAGATCAAAACAGACACGGTGTATGTAAGATATGACAAAAAGAACATTTGGCGTGTGTGGTAGACATTGAAAGACATGGGCAATTTCTTTATAGGAAATATTATAGAATTATATTAGGATTTGATTCTAGCAATGCACTGAATTCTCCAGAAAATATTTATCTTCTGATGCAGAATTCCGTTCATCACTAAGCTTGTGGAAAAAAACAACAGCAGAGAGCCTGAAAGACTGATTGTAGTGATGGTCTTAAAAAGACATGCATTCTGAGCAGCTAGACAGCAGACCACAAAAGCCTTTTTACACCTGAAATAGAAGAGTCATAAACCTGTGATTAACAGGTATTTGTACCTGAAAGAAAGATCAGTGACTACTCCAGAACAGTTAGCAAAATATTTCTAGAAATCCAAATAAGAAGCTGGAAATAAAAAGACCACTTCTGCAATTAAAGGAGAATGACTTGTATTTCTTAAACTATTACAAGAGGCAAGTGCTTTTCCCCTGTGAAGCCAAATTATGTATATATATTACATATATAAGTTATTCTGTACAGAAATACAGCATATTAAAACTCAGTACCATTAGAAGAAAGCACTCAGAATGTGAAGGTCAAGGGGAGTGACAAGGATAGAGTTAAACAGTCATCATGAGTCAGCCAATTAGTATCATTAGTCTACAACAAGGTTCCTGGATGAAGCTGGAATATCCTCAATAACATTAACTACAAGGATGTTATTTATCTAGAATACTGTTATTATTTTTGAATTTAAGAGAAGGTGAAGATTACTCCAAATACTTGACTGGAGAGGACGYTCTTTGCAGAAGAAAAGGTAAGTCAGAAAGCAGACACCTTGTACCGTAATGGACTAAAAACACTCACTAAATACTTTGACTGGAGTTCCTTAGTCAAGAGCAAAGCCTGATGTACACTCTAATCCTAATTGCCAAATCTTTCTGCTCCTACTGAACTTCAATAGGAGCAGAGACAACTCAGCACCCTGTGCACTGCACTCACAGGGATTTGTTTCCAGCCAAACCCCACCTAACTTTGAGAACTAGGAGTCAGGTGAATTCATCAGCAATGAATCCAGACAACACTTAGACTGGGTAAAATGGGTTAAATTTCTTTAAGTCATTTGGGATTCTGATGCCCTGTAATTACTGGGAGTGCTCCCTCAAATGGAAAATGTCCAGCATCTATTAAAAACAGCCTTATAACAAACTCAATTTGTTTTGTGGATAGCATGAAATTGAATACACTAAGGTCATTAACCTTCAATACTCAAATTCTGTTTTTCTATAATTATGTTTTCTGAATACAGGAACCCTGCGTATCAGAGTCAACAATACACACATTACACTACTAAACAAAAGTTGAGGCCACAGGGTCAATTGACCTTCACATTTAACATTCATAGACAAAAATACTTTCTAAAGCAAGCATTTTTTGTTTTAGACTACTTCCCCTGTTGATAGACATAATTGTAAACTTAAGAACTATGCTATTTTACTTCCTTTGGCATGTTTTGCCCTTAACTATGTAATTAAAATGCTAGCGGAATTCATATTGCATGGTACATATTAGCCATTTTATTGCTTATGTTATGGTTGGAAATAAATATGTATAAATTCAATTTCTCCATCCTATATGTTGCAATCTCACAGGATTATAGCCTTCATTTAAAATTCTGGGTGTAGTTTATAGAGTAATAAATGCTTGAAAGCATTGTAGTCTTCATGGTCACCCTTTCAGAACATGAGATATCAGTTCTCACCATGACTTCCAATGCATTTACACTTAACTTCTTTTGTAATCTTTCCTTACATTAGTCTCAGTACTTGCGGTATTTAGCGACTCATTCTTATAAACAGGTCATTTCAGAAGAAAACCCACTCCATGGAAACAGTTTGTTTACTACACAATATTGTGAGAAATGTGTTGCTCTCCTTCATAGTTTGATATTTTTAAAATTGTATTGTAATCCAGTTTTAGTAACAGTTATCCAACATTATGGGCAAAAGAAATACTGTCAGAACAAATGGCTAAAGATGAAATGAGAAGGACAAAAGGAAGAAATGGCACAAATCACTGATCATCTTAGATGTCTGCCTACTAAGGAAAAAAAACAAGAGCTGGTAGAAATCTTAGCACATGACCAGGGCTGTGAAATAAATGGCAAAGCAGAGATCCAATGGTATAACTCAGTTAGTTGCCCTGCATTTAATTTAGTCTGTTTCAGGAAGATAGAAAAGACAGATAGTGATGTTAGCTTGTACACGAAGTATTTGTTCTGAAGCCTGGAATGTGGATAAGCCCACTGAAAGTCTAAGAATGAACAGGAAAAAGAATAGGGGATCTCTTCTAGAAAGCTTACTCATGAAACCAAATCAGCAAAATCAGATAAATCAAGATTTCTGTAGGCCTTTTGCAAAACCATTCAAAGCAAACTGAGGGGTGGGAATAAGGGAGGGATGTTAGTTGTCCGGATATCTCTTGGGGAAGGAACATGTTTTGTCTAGTAAACTCTTGAAATGCATTGCTCAAAAAGAACTATGCACAAACTCTCCTTGATATTTGTTTATAATAATAGGAAGCAGGAGGAGACTGAACTAGAAAGCCTCTTGGTCTTCAATAACTTCATAGAAGGATATAGAGGAAAAAAAAGGCCCTGTGAAGGCAGTTGAACACGGCTCAAAGAGGCTGCAAAATCTCCATTCTTGGAGATGTTAAAAACTGGACAAGGCTGTTTGTTAGCAACCTGATCTAAGTTGGCCTTGCTTTGAACAGGGGTTTGAGCTGGGGGGGCTCCAAAATTCCTGTCCAAGCTATACTATTTCTTTGATTCTATGATCCTTTGTGAAATGGCAGTGTTCTCAGCCCTCAAAAGGGAAAGGAGAAAGAACTATGAACATAGACTGAAACTGAACTTCAGTAAACTTAAGAATCAAACCAATATATACGTAGCTCAAAATCCTACTTCCAACAGTGGCTGAACTATTAACTGAAGTGACTATATTCTCACTTGAATCCCTTTTGCATGAGACAAATGGAAGGTGGCTACTATGGCACTAATCTTTAAAAAAAGGGTTGAAGGGGACACTCAACYTGCAGCAAAAACAATTCAGGTTAGACATTAGGAAGAACATTCTAGCAATAAAGGTAGTGAATCAACAAAAAAGACAAAGTAGATAAGTTGCAGAAACTCCAACATTGGAGACTCTTTAAGAATAGGTTGGACAACCATATAGTTATCCAGTAACATTCACAAACATGAGTTAAACTGGATGACTCAACTGCCTCCTTCTATCTCAGCTAAAATCTGTGTCTGTCTCATAGACATCCACTCATCAATATGACTAAAACTAAGACACTCATATTTTCTTTTGATCTCTCCCTTCTGTTTCCTTTACCAATCACCAGATCTCTCTCATCAGTATTCATATACAGCAGCTGATCACTACTTTTGAGTTAGACTTCCTTCTAAATCCTCACAGCCACGTTACGTCTAAATCTCAATCAAGTTAGAAAGCTCCACTCCGCCTCCAAGATTCTGCACATGCTACCTAACCAAGGGATCTGGATCTCATTACCTGTTAATACTGTAACCTCCTTTCTATTGGTCTCGATCAGAGMAAGCTGGCTCTGCTTGTACATATCCAGACAGCTGCTGAAAAAGTMATTTTCCAAATTCATATTACAACAGCTGTCCCTTTGCATCATTCCACTGGCTCCCTCTTTTATTGCAAGAAATCAGAAGAGACTGATATGCATTTTCAGAATGTGCTCATATATCTCTACCTTATCAAACAATTCTTACCGAGATGGTGACCAGCCACTGCTGAACTTATTTTAGGCTTTCTAAAYGAACAGGCAAGCAAGCAAACAGTAAAATAATTTGTGCTTTATTCCTTGCTGTCCCTGATATTTTGAGCATCTGTTAACATCAACATCTGCATAGCTGCCTCACTATTCTCCTCACATCTATCTTTGCTTAGGCAGCCTTCACAGAATTGCAACGTTGGTTAAATTGCTGGTGTGTTAACACAGTGGGTGTATTGGGTTTGCGTGGCAAGGTTTTGGTAGCAGGGKGGCTACAGGGGTGGCTTCTGTGAGAAGCTGCTAGAAGCTTCCCGTATGTCCAATACAGCCAATGCCAGCCGGCTCCAAGACGGACCCGCCGCTGGCCAAGGCCGAGCCCATCAGAGACGGTGGTAGCGCCTCTGGGATAACATAGTTAAGAAAGGGAAAAAAAAMCCCTGTGCAACAGCAATTGCAGCTGGAGAGARGAGTGAGAATATGTGAGAGAAACAGCCCTGCAGACACCAAGGTCAGTGAAGAAGGAGGGGGAGGAGATGCTCCAGGCACCGGAGCAGAGATTCCCCTGCAGCCCCTGGTGAAGACCATGGTGAGGCAGGCTGTTTTCCTGCAGCCCATGGAGGTCCACGGGGGAGCAGATATCCACCTGCAGCCCGTGGAGGACCCCACGCTGGAGCAGGTGGATGCCCAAAGAAGGCTGTGACCCYRYRGGAAGCCCGCGCTGGAGCAGGCTCCTGGCAGGACCTGTGGACCCATGGAAAGAGGAGCCCACGCTGGAGCAGGTTTGCTGGCAGGACTTGTGATCCCGTGGGGGACCCACGCTGGAGCAGCYTGTTCCTGAAGGACTGCACCCCRTGGAAGGGACCCACACTGGAGCAGTTTGTGAAGAACTGCAGCCCATGGGAAGGAYTCATGTTGGAGAAGTTCGTGGAGGACTGTCTCCCGTGGGAGGTACCCCACGCTGGAGCAGGGGAAGAGTGTGAGGAGTCCTCCCCTGAGGAGGAAGGAGCAGCAGAGACAATGTGTGATGAACTGACCGCAACCCCCATTCCCCATCCCCCTGAGCCACTCGGGGGGAGGATCTAGAGAATTCGGGAGTAAAGTTAAGCCCAGGAAGAAGGGAGGGGTGGGGGAAAGGTGTTTTTAAGATTTAGTTTTTATTTTTCATTATCCTACTCTGATTTGATTGGTAAGAAATTAAATTAATTTTTTTTCCCCAAGTCGAGTCTGTTTTGTCCATGACAGTAATTGGTGAGTGATCTCTCCCTGTCCTTATTTTGACCCACAAGCCTTTCGTTACACTTTCTCTCCCCTGTCCAGTTGAGGAGAGGGGAGTGACAGAGCGGCTTTAGTGGGTACCAGCCAGGGTCAACCCACCACAATGGGCTATCAGACTGACCGAAACCAGCCCACTGATTCCTTGTCCTCCCTTTTTGGTCTTCATTTACATCCATTTTATAATACACTGAGTTGTATTTAAGATTTAATTTGTAGGATAAAAGTACAATTTTTCTTTTCCGTGTGCACAGTACCTAACAAAATGGGTCCCAGACCATAACTACAGTTTTCACCACTACAGCCTGGCTTCTCAAAGGTATTTATGCGTCTGAGGATCTGGATCTGAAAATCTATAGTTGCTTTTCTTAGCGTTTAATGTTACACAACAAACATAAGGCCAGCCATTTCCTAAATGCTCCTTTGTAAACGGGGAGGCTGCTGATTCTTCATCTCCCCTCTGCAAATAATTACACTCTTCTGTACAAGCTATGGTTTTAAACAAAGGTAATTCAATGTTTCTCTAAGCTTGGGTATTGTAGCTTACTGCTGAATACACATTACTTATGCTATTTGAAGCCTCTTTTTGTTAGGACATAAAAAGCAAGTGCAGATGAACAAGACATCTATGTGGCTGAATGACCAGAGCACAGTAAAGCCAAAATAAACCATTTCTTCAGGCACATGGCAAAGTGCTCAGTATGTGTCCCTTCAAAGAGCAGGGKTACAATTCTGCTCTTAGATACAAGCTGGTAGATATCTGCCTGCAGGTGCAATTGCCTACTTACCATGATGAAGAAAGAATATTAAGAATGATCATCTCTCTCTGCAAGCAGAAAAAGCAACATATGAATGGTGAACCTGAAAACAAGCACAGCAGTGTTTTCATTTCATCATTGCTTGAACCAAGATTAAAAACTCTGTTTCACACTGACCTTATTTTGTTAACAGGGCCATTTTTGTGATATCAACCTTTTCTTTAACCTGCACTATCTTTGTGAAATATATTAAGACTAAGTTTAWTCAGTTAAATTCTTGTGATCTTTTAAAACAAGTAGACCAGACGATAAACTAGGACAGAAAAGCACTCAGGTGTACACCAATGACTTAAAAAGGATTCTTCATGGATAGAGAGACCTGAGCTATCATATCGCAGTAGAGGGTCAAGATCTCACTGTTATAATTCCGTAGGGATGCTGAACAAACTTTGCATTAACAGCACTTGCCTTACTGGAAAGGCACTGAAAAGGGTTTTGTTTCTCTTTCCTATGCTGTAAGTGTGTGAATGTTAAATTGCAGCTCTCTCCCTAAGTCAAACTATTCTTAAGAAAACTGAAGGCACTGCAATCAAATGGCTGCCAGTCCATCTAATTTATACCATTATTTGCGCAGACTCAGAATTTCAAAAAAATGTAAAGTTGATATTTCTGGTTTTTGAATTAAAAAGGTACTTTATTAAAATACTTGATTGCCATGTATCAAGGGGACATATATAACACAGTGGCCTTTTTGATATTTAGCAAATATTATTTAAAGAATTAAATTGGACTGTTTATTTCAAGTAAAATGCTGTGTAGTGAAATATCACAGCTATCATCTAAACACAGGGCTTCAGTACATGCAGAATAATAATTTTAAAATGTGCAAAAACTTATTCAGCATGATGGAAAGCATAAGAATTTTTCTTTCAGTAAACATTATCTGGCATTCACATCTTTCTCACTATACAATGCCACAACTTTAATAGAGAAGTACTCAGACTGAAGCTGTCTTATTGTAGAAGAGGTGTGAACATTCTCCACAAGTCTTTCAACATCTTCTGATAAACAACACTACAAATTTGATAACTCTGCATGCCCCTCAAAGTTCACTTTTCTTCTCCATTTGAAGATATCAGCAGCAAAGGTCATTGCACCTTAGAAAGTATAGAGGGCTAAAGAACAGTTCATAGGGAATGGTTGCATAGTTTGTTTTTGCCTTTAAACAAATCTGGTTTTAATTTTACATTAGCCACGGTTGTATTCCATTTAAGGAGGTGATAGCTGCCTAAAACATTTGGTTGGGTTCTTCTTTACTGGCATTAAAAATCAAAGTAAAATTAGACCTTTTTCCTCCAAAGGTTGTATGCATATGTTTCATTTTACACACTACAGGCAGTCTCTACTTCAACTATTCCTGTCCCCTGGGAAGTTATCTACCTGTATAAGTCTGAAGTATAACAGTGCCCTTGTACTTTCTGTTAAATGCTTGCTGTTGAACATCTTGATTGAGTGACTTTGCTCTGGAAAGCTAGAAGTTTGCTGTATGTGGCTTTTTCTTTCCATGCAGTTAAAAAGTGTGGAAATAAAGTACCTTGACAATCAGCCCCAGAGACTGCTTTTGTTCCATACAGATGCGGGGGGGGAAACAGTTTTCAAAAATGATAAAATCAKCAGAGGAAAAATGCAACTGTCAAACTCTTATAGGTTAACCAGAGATACAAATTAGAATCTATGTAAGTATTTGACAATATTCCTTTAAGTAATACTAGAAAGGTTTGAAAATCACACTGTCCTTGACTGTGGTCAAACACAATTAATCTTAAATTTGAAAAGAAGAAAAAGAAGATACCCAAATATACGATATAAACTTTTTTTTTTTTTTTTATTGCTAGCACTTGGTTCTGTAGGGCTATCATTAATTTTTAAAGTCAATGCAAATCAGGAAACTTCATTTTTATCTACTTCATCAATGAAGAAAAGCTCTCAGTATTCAAGCAATTTTAGGACTTTGAGCCATTCTTCTTAAGCAACGTAGTAACACAGTTATTTGGTGTCAGTTAGCCTATGCTAATTAAGTTAACAGTTGTTAAGCTGTTTTCTCAGTAGTGGACATTGTTACAACCTATGGCAGAGTGGGGCTGCTGACATGGTCTTCCCTGGGTTGAAATGATAGTCTGTATCCACACCTGACTGCAAGTGCTTGGCACCCTCGAAATCAGTAGAACAGGTATACACATGAGAAACTCACTCCTTAGATACCTGCACTTGAAGCACTTGAAAGTAGAAAGAGTTTTAAAGAAACTGTTCATGGGCTGCTTCATCTGCCCTTAAAGAAGCAGCAGTATGATGGCTTCTCTTTCTTTCTTGACAGAGCCTTCAAGGAACAATTTTTTAAGMTTTGTTCATCTTTGGGTACTCATTCTAGGGCTGATATAACTTGTAGCTGTTTAACTCATTGCAGTTCATTATTTCTTGTATGATCAGTGATTGTTCATAGGTCCTATCCCAGGTGGAGAAATTCATAACCAACTGCTATCCAAATTATCAAATAGCCTTTCCATACTACCTAGAAATTGTAGAAACTTCAGATTCCAATTTACTGGAAACTTCGGGAGAAACCAGGAGTTGATATGGATCCAAAATCAGAAGTTCAAATAATATATTTCTATTCAATTAATATATCTCTGTTAATACASGATGGGAAACAGAGTAATTGAACTATTTTTTTTTTTGTCATTGTGAAGTTATTAATACTATAAAACAAGCCAGCAGATTGTTTTTCCGATTCACTGGACAACTAAATTAATTGCCATTCCTTGACATAAAGTAAAACMAAAAAGCATTTGAAAGATTTTCCCTCAGTGGAATTAAGGTATGCGATCATATGTTACCCTTACAGGACTCTGTGGTCAGWGTGCATAAAAGCAAATGAGCTACTCAATGCAATGGGTGCGTGCATCTATCATTTCATAACTTTTTCACTCAGAAATCAGGTGAGTGTTTTGTAAAACCAAGATCACTCATCACTCACTCTTTTTTTTTTCCTGCACTACTGTTCCTCTTCTTGGCACCATCTATCAAACACTTTGGCCAAACACCCAACTTAAACTGAAACATAGCTGGATTTAAGTCAGTGGAATAATGACATTTTATATTGGCTAGAAATCCCTTTATAGAAATCAATCTGGCACTATGATGTAGCAGTATTTGCCATCAGAAGCAACAAAATAAATCATATGAAATATACAGCTGTTATATTATCTAATGACAAGATCTATTTATAGCTACTTGGCATAGTAACTAATCTGATTAATTTAATTTTGCRTTGTAGAAGTAGCTGCATTATTCAAAATGCATTTCATAACCTGTTGGYCTTCAGAAATTTCTTCCTTTTCCTGTTTTTTGGTCAGTACCGGGCAAAAGAAAGAAGRAACCAATCCAGCTACACTGGATGGAACMAGCGTACCTGAGAAGTTGGAGGCTTCGCCACCTTAGTGCAGAGCTTGGTTCTGATGAAAATGTGCTATGTAGCAAATTATTCTCAATCAACTCTGCCCCTTGCACTTGCTTTTGTGGTCTGGCAGACACATTCTTTTGGCTTTCTGAAACTGCATGCTCATCTATGTCCTCCTTTATCTTATACTTTTCTCCTTTCATTCCATTCTGYTCTCTGCCTTCATTTAGTGGTTTCYAATGCCCATGCCACCTCCCCAATCCCCTCCCCCTTTTTCAAGATCCAGTGCCCATGCAGAGAACAAYGAAACATTTCAAGATCTGAAAAGAATTTCCAATCATATATCCTGACACTGAGATTAAAAAAAAATTCTCCTAGGTATTACAGAGCAGTCCTTGAATCTAGCCCAAAATTTGTGGTTGAAAGAAATTAAATTATTAAAAGAAATCTACTGCTGATTGAAAAATTTCAAGTAATGCAGAATTTGCCATCCTAGGAAATGCAATTCTGATGTATTTACGTTCCTGCTTGCAGGAATGGGGTCCAAGTTTATCATTAGTCACCMTAAAAGAGATTTATAAGCATATATGCTCAAGGTGATGAAAAAGAAAGATACACTCACAAGTCTGGGCTTTTGCAAACACAAAAAACCTGATCTATGAAACTTGCAAAAGCTCCTTTTGGAAAGCTTAAAATAACTGGTGCGAAGTCTCCTTTGCAGAACTTCCCTTTTTTTCTGAGCTTATTCAGGAAGATATTAAAATTCTAGAAGAGGTTTTTGGGTTCAAATCAAACCTTGTACTCTCAAGTTAAAGAAGCTGTATTAATGCAGGATTACACTTTCTTTAGAAAATTTATGATGTGAACTGTGTAATTGAAATAATCCTACTTTTTCTTTTTGAAGATTTTTATAGGAAAGAATTTTTTACTTCTGTTTTCAAAGAAAAGCAGTTCTCTTTGTCTACAACTTTTATTATATTCAGTGATATTTCTAGTGGTTCTTGATATTCTTGCAAAAATTTCTAGAGTTCTTCACAAGTAGCTTTTATTTTTTTAATTCTTTGTTATGAAACACATTTGTTTGCAAAATGAGTACATATCTTAGTGGAACATTTAGAAGTCACTTCTTTAAGATTCAACTTCTCCTTTTGGATATAATCTATATGGCTGTATGAATAGTGGGTTTAGAAATGTGATGCAGTACAACATTTTTCCATAAACACCAGGTTTTTTGAGTTAAAATATGACTAAGCAAAATGGACATTCAGCTATGCTTTTTACCTTAATTCAAGTATTTTAACACAGTTTTTCTTGAAAGAAGTGGATWAATAGAAGTATGTGGTTTCCTAAAGAATTTTGAAATGTGATGAAAATGGTGCCATGTGTGATACTCTAATTTTCATTCCTCCCCCAGAATATGTAGAAGATGTATTTACATCCAGACTGTGCTTTTCCTCTGCAAAAGTGGAAACAGAAACAGTAGAAAGTCCTTTCCTGTTACAGCCACATTCCAAGGTGAGATGTCATTTCTGGTGCTGTTTGGGTTTGGTTCTTCCCTCACAGATTTCAGGCTAATTCGGATCTGCAGGAATTGGTYCTGCATGAAGAAGACAGGAAGGCCTAAAGAGTGAAGGTTGTGGATTGCCAGCACTGCTAACTGCACCAGCTTTGCAGCAAAGACATGGATGAGTGATTCTTACCTATATGTGTACACAGATGCTTCAGCAATGTTTGTACTAGATACAAATGGAGAAAAACAAGAGCTGTTGAAATGACATCCAAAGTGGATGTATTTTATCTCAGGACCAAGAGCCCGGAGGAGCAGCTCAAATCCAAATATTACATAATCTCATAATCCTTTATAACTTTTTTATCCAGTATATTCTGTCACCCAGCAAAGACATGTGTCAGCAAACACCTTTTAACTGCATTTAAAATTTCACTATCTTCCTAAAATCTTCCAAATTTATTCCATGTTTCAATTTCAAATCTATTTAATATGTATTATTTTAAAATGCTTAACTAAAGCATTATAGCAAAGTAAAGCAAGAGCGACTGAAGAGAAAGAATAAAAGAAAACCAAGTAGCACACACAAAAAATTTATTTCTTTCACCAAAAGAAAACACAGCATTTACAACAGATGTTAGTGAAGATTTAAAAGGTAAGGTTCTGAGTAGTGTAAATTATCATGTAGACTTTCAAGATACAAAAACGAAGAACAGAATAGTCTGCTCAGTGGTGTTGTTACGAGTGTATAGGAAAGAAACATCTATTAAGAAAAACAATTCTTCAGGGCACTTAATATATTTCCCCTTCGGTTTCTCCTTTACATTTTTAGTTAATTTCCTATTCTGTTCTGCCAATACTACTGCTTACTATTCAGCTTCACAAACCAGCTTGAGTGATTTAAGGGAAGAGCGTAACAATAATATTTCTCATTTTCTACCTTTCCTAACAAACACAAGGATTCTTTAAAATAAAGAAATATGGGCACACATTAGATACAGGTATTTAGGCCCCATTTTCACACTGGCTYAAATAGAGTTTAAGACCAATTGAAGATTTTTCTAAGAAATCTGATGAAAAAGTAAGTTAGATTTTTAAGTCACCTAGAAGCTTTTTTAATATTTTACCTGGTGTTTAATTAAAATATCACAACCAAAGTAGAAAGCAAGGCTTTGCTTCATTATGCTATGGCCTGGAGTGCATCTCTGAACAAATCAGCTCCAAGCTGTAATAGGAAAACGTGTTTTTGAAAGGARCAAGCACACAGCTGCTTAACCATATGGAAGTGTAGCTGCATGAAACTCTGTTAATATCCACTTCTCACCTCGTCACTTACATCCAAATGTGTTGCTCCGGGGCAGGCTCCTACTTCCACCTTGGCTCCCCTGCAGCCTCCTACTCTTACCATCCTTTTGTCCTCCTATAATACCTCATCTGTTCCGAAAGCTCTAGCAGGTCACCCAGCCACGTGACCTTGAACACTGACAAGCATCCTGCCAAATATACCAAGTCTTGCACAGCTTATTTTAGATGAACATTAGATGTCTCTGGTAACCAAATATATATGCATCACTTACTGGAAAAATCAATCAAACAATTTCACGTCCTTTCCACACAGTTGGAATCCCACAAAGTGACAATATTAGATTGCAGAGGATATATACTGCTTTTTCAGTCACTCGCTATGTGTAGGTTTATACATTAATATGATTYGATCCTCTTCATTCTTAAGTTTTCTGTAGCCCAACTTAAAAGGAAGATAGATGAGGCCCAATGTACAGAATTCTATGTTTTGAAAAACTAGATCATAAATTATGCATATGAGAGCTAATGAAGAGCAAACCTATAAAAGGAGTTAAACAGCTAGATTAATATCAGAAGCATGARCATGTCTAAACCAATTATCTTTACCTGATAAACTGACTGATAGGTTTCAAGTTGACAAAGAAATAATTTATGTACCACACACAAGGGCCRATTACTTTCTCTGTTGAATTTGTCATGGATATAAGTAAATTCCCCATTTATTAGCACTGAATTGGAGAGCRGAGCTTTTTAGCACAGATCTGATTGCTTACTACACCCATTTTTCAYCAGTTTGTTTTAAATAACTGACAAAAGAAGACTCCAATTCTTCTCCCACGATGACAATAGAAACATGCTATAAGAGAGCAAGATCCTTAAACATTTAGCATATGAAAATTTCCCTAAGGTGTGACTAAYTAAATAGGTAGCTCCTTGAACCTCATCAAAATTCACAACTGCACTGAAATACAAAATCGGAACCCGCTACCAAGCATATAGTCTCTACCCAACCATCATCGAAGAAAATGCATGCTCAATTCGGTTGCTCATTCCCTGTGGGTTTCAGGCACTGCATCCCATCTGTGCTCTCATTGTTTGTCTGTGAGCTGCATTCTTAGGCTGGTATTCTGCTTTCACACCCTTCTGAAAGTGCCTGGTGCTTAAGGAGACACTTCATATGGAACATACAATTGCCTATGCTCAGAAAAACAAACCATGCCATTTAAACACCATTCTGTGTTGCAGGCTGACCAAAGACATGTTGGCCTTTGAAAAGATGAATCCAAACACTGCAGCGTCCCACCCAGGGCAGCAAGTTACTCTGGTTAACACCAYGCCCTGAACTGCAACAGGAGGAGGACAGAGACACAGCCTTATTTCCTTAGCACATCCTGCAGAGAACATGGCTAAGGACCCTGGAATGAAGTTCCCAACAGGCATTGCCACTTTGCCAACAGAAGGAGTTTGGAGAGATTTGTYCTGAAACCAAGCTCCTGAGTTTGCTGTTTACTAGGTATGAACACCCGCCTCAGTGCTTCTGATGCACTGAGGAAGCACTATCATGATAACCCAAAGCAAAAGTACTTCACTTGTGCCCAGTTCATTTGCAAGCTATTCAGGTACTGTGGGGGAAAAGAACAGCTCATTGCTAAGCAGGAAGAATAGGGGTTGCCCTTACTCTCAATTTCTCTTCCATGCAGATTAATTTTCAAAGAAAACTCTGAATGTTTCAAGTCGCCTTGAGCTTTTCTTTAACAGGGGCATGAGAATGAAGTGATAGGCTTTAGGGAGGGTGGGGAAATAAAGTAATATTTTGAATGTTTCCTTTACTGTTAGATATCTGTAGTGTTTATTTTAACGTATCACCTAATCTAAAGTCATGTCAATGGAAAGGCTTCACCAGAGACTGCAGCAAATTGTTTACTCAATAAAGGTCATTCAGTTGGTGGTGTTCATCATTTAGTTCCATTGTGAACATAAGCCTAACTCTGTCATTTAGCAATTTAAAGCTAGGTGGGGTTACTGTTTCCAAGACTAGTCYCATTGCCAGACAGAAATCTAGTAAAATTATTTTGAAGATGAAGTGTGAAATGTTTCTTCTGATTTAAAGGCAGTATATGTTTTTTGACAGGTCTGAGCTATGCATTTCTTGGCTTTATTTACCTTGTTTAAGAATAAGTGACAATTTGCTGTTTATAAATAYGTTGAAAAAGTGTTTTATAGCATATTTTCCCTTTGAAGTCAATATAAAAGATATTTAAAAAACAAGTAGAAAAATGCAGAAAAGACTTTGCCTGCTTTGTTTTTGTTAGAAACTGCTCTGGGGAGTTAGGTCTCTCTTCTCAGTGCAGCTTGCTTTCTTTGTGCAGAGCAGAAGTTTTATAAAACAAGTTTAGCCCTTGTGACAGCAAAGACAGCTTTCTAATATACTTGAGATACCAGCAGGTATTAAAAATTGTACCTCACACCAAGCACTTTGCATTGCCTTTTCCCAGTGATTTGTRGCACCTGTGCTCTGCTTCCTACCACAGAGAAGATAATAAGAGAAACTGCAGTCTTCCAGTTGCCAAACACTCTTTCATCTACGGTGACCCCAAGCCAAAAGGATATCTCTTTTTCCCCTTCCTTTACCATACATGATGTCTCTTCACACAGCACAGTTTTGTTTTGTTGTTGGTTTGTTTTGTTGTTGGGGTTTTTTTTGGTTTTGTTTTTTTTTTTTTTTAAAGAAAAAGAGACAGAAGACTGAATTAGAAGCTAAGGGGTTGAAGCGCAGACAGCAGTCAGACTTGTGGTGCGGAGCAATACCTAATGGAATGGAGAGAAATGTCTGGCTGCTGCAACACCTATACTCGAGTAGCAGGAGTGAAGAGGCCTTGCTAGTCACTATCTGGTTGTCTTACTATTCCTTTAGCATGCACTGAAAGATGGTGAAAGGTGGAATGGGATGGGAATGAAGCCTGGGAGGGAGAAAAAATGAGTTTGTGGAAAGGAAAGGAGAGCACAGCAAACAACTTTTCAGAAATGAAGTAACAATTACACAGTATATCACTCCTTTTGAAGTCTTCAAGACATTTTCAGTAATGTCTACTTGTAATATCTTATGCRGTTGTGAAATGCCTCTATGCATACTGCAGAGAAGCTGTGGCTCCAGGTACAGAGCACATACAAATAGAATTGCTATGTAAAAATGGAGTGGTCATGTTTCCCAGACACAAGTACTATGGACGCACTGCAGCTTGTAGAGCATGCTCTGTAAACCCAGTATATCTCATATGGATCAGATTCACTGCACTTGAACAGATAATCTGTACAACAGATATATGTTGAGCTGACACTTCCTACAACATTAAACTCTGTGCACAGGCACAGTGGAGCTGATTAGCCTGTGCACAGTGGGCAATCTTCAGCACGTCTTGCTATACAACAACCAGTCAGACCTCCCTGATAAGAACTTGTACCACCTGACACTGTGGAGATACTCCCCAGTCCCAGACTTCCAGAAGCTCACAAGATTACAACCACATTTCCTATCCAATAATGAATATGCTCCAGTGAATATGTTTCCAGATACATATTCACAACTCATAAACTGAAGCCACTCCAAATGTGGAGACACAAGGTATCAATTAACATACCACAAAAAACTCCACAAGTGCACATTTCTGCTGTATGCACTACAGACAAGTCTTTTTTCCTTCCTCCCATTCTCTCCAGTCACAGTTCATTGCTACAAAACTCCTGAAGTAAGACGAGTTGTGGCATGAACCTGGAATGTAATCACAGACCTTTACACCTTCAATCTAAAGTACTCCCAGAAGAGTTACTGTAATGGCATGCCTCACATGTTTCAGAGAAAAATTAACTAGACCTTTTGCCATATTATAGCCCATTGTTCTAATTTCACCAATGCCACAACATAGCTCCAGTGTGTTTAAATAAGCTGTAACTTAATTTAATATATATCTGACCACAAAGCCTTTCTTCATTTGAGTCACATTTTTTAAATGACATATGTTTAAAGGCGTATATGCAGCTCCACTGTTCTCCAGCCATTGCTATTATGCAATGGTTATCTAATCTCTTCTGTGTGCCAGTCAGTTATAGCCTCAGGACATTCAGAATCTGCTGCAGTTATAAAAAGAGAAACATCATTTGGTTTCAATACGTCTCATATATAGAATTTAAACACTATAAACAATGATGTGCTACAAAACCTGCTAGCCCCATAGCCCAAGAAATTTTTTAGGAAACTATATAAAATGACTCCACAAATATGCCACATAACGGTTTAGAGATAAAATTCTACATCATGCGGTGGTCAAATTCAGCTCATACATGCAGAATTAATGTAGCACGCAAGTAACTACTTGCTCTTTCTAATAACATGAACTCCTTGGAAAATATTTAAGATTCTTCATTCATTTCAGCAATTTCCACACTGTCCAGATCAATTTCTTGAAATGATATCCTGTTCAGCAGGACATAATAAAATACAGCAGCATCCCTCAACAGTGAGCACTTCTAGCTACACAATTAAAACTGGAGGGATCAATGGATATCTAAAGGAACTTAGTATTTAATTTTAAGCTAGATGAAAAGGACCTTCCTCTGGAAGGCAGGAGTTCAGAGCGTCTAAGCCTTTACAGGGACCCATTCAGAGCTGAAATCAGAGGTTCAAATGACATGCTAAGAACTCCGGGAAGCTTTCTAGTATTTATCTGCTTAAAGCTGGGATTCAACATCCCACATGCCACTGTTGTGGCCACATGTTGGCACTTCTACCACTAGCCTAGCAACATGGGGATTTCTAAACAACCTTCTTCTCACAGGATATGAACATAATTCCTTCTGCATTTGATTGAGTCAGAAAAAAACCAATCTATGTGACTGTTCTTATAACTCCTAAAAGCAAAATTGCTTATGCATGAAAATAAAAGAATGACACCAACCACAATTAAAAATGGCAGGAAGGGATTAGCCCCTTGGATGTCAGAGTAAATACTGGCATGATTACAGATTAGGCATGATTAAGAACATTGCTAAATTGATACCTTAGTGAACTGCAGCCATTTGCATCATTGAATAAAGGTTGTTCTAGAAAGAGACTTAGGTATGGCATCTTCTAGTATTGTCACACCAAACTCTTAAGCCTCTTGCCCTGATGCTGCAATCCATGACATTAAATGTCTGACTTTTCTAGACACTACAGAGGGAGAGTCACACTTGATCACAGACAGAATACTGAAGGACAGACATGATAGCTTCCCAAAGGAGTGATGAAGAATGGGTGTGTTTTATACCTGATCACTCTTGATATCTCAGGCGCCTCTGTGAATCAGACATCTAAAATGAAATAGGAGTTCATTTCAATCTCATCTGGGTATAGCTGAGTACATCTGAAGACAGAAGACTCTTTTTTAGCTTGCTGGAAGAGAGGGGAAGTCCTAATCACTGAATTAGAAAATCATGATCCTTATAGTTCTTTCTCTCTGGCCCCATAAAGCACACACTCTCTGCTGTGTGACATACTAGTTCTCCCCAGACAGTTGCAGAAGGTCYGACCCAGTCCTCCCTACAACCTCTTAGTCAGGGCACCCTTCTGGGAAACAAAAGATGCAGGATCTGRTTGCTGTAGGCTAAAGAAGCCAGTGAACCCACTCAGGTATCAACCTTTTGGATTGGGTGGCAGCACCATTTCCACATGTGTTTTTGAAAAAAATTTTGTTCAGATTTAGGATGCCTAATTTGCAAATCCAGATCAGGATAAGCTATTGGGACACTCGGCTCCGACAAGAAGGCAGATGTTCTGCGTATGAACAACACAACATGAAAGTACTCAGGAAATTTCACTTGGGTCCTACTGAATTTCACATTCCCACTAACACAGGAAGGTTTTATAAAGAGCACTCTTAAGTGATCTTAAAAATTATTAGGTGCAATCTTCAGTGTATTTCTTCTATATTCATCCCTTGTTACACACCATTGTAGTTTTATGGCTCTAGGCTGAAGCAATAAAGAGCATGGCAACAGCAATTGCTTGTCATTAATATTTCCCAGTTTTGCTGTTTATTTGGACATTTCCCTCCCTTTCAGCCCACTTTTCCAGTGAACAAGATTAGTTGCTCCTCACCATTGTGACTGCACACAATATTAATCCAATTGGCCTGGGATGAAATGACTGTGAGACTGCAAAATCTGAGATGTCCTTCTCAGTTCAGTGATGATAAAATGGATGTTCAAGAGCTCTCTTCTTCCTAGGATTATAACTCACTGTGGAATTTTCAGTAAAAACCCAATTCAGGCTTATGACAAACCAAGGTCACTTCAAAGCCTCTTCTGAACTTTTAATGGAGAAATGTCACCGAGTGACTTGCCATAAAGATTAAGGAAGTTTATCTTGTCTGACACACTGAAGCCATGAAGGTGAAAAGTTTGGTTCTGATTATGAATTGCATTATTCTGAATCCATTTCCTACAGCTTATGTCRAAACATTTAATGAGTTCTTGCATTACAAGTTACAAACATAAATATGGTTAAAGTAATAGGTGTGGAAGCAGAAGATTCCTTTCTAGTGGTTTCAGACTATTATGTCCATTCTAAATAATGGACTGTAACAACCTTCCTACATAAGGGCATCTAAGTCCTTCATCAAAAATCAGAACACCTACCAGTAACTTAAGATTACAAAGCAAAGCCCTATTCTTACTGAAATCAATACAAAACTATCTATGAATCTAATGGAAACAGTATATGGCTCTCAAAACTAGTTAGTATTGTGCTTTTCAAATAACATTATCTATGACTGATAGGCAAACCACTACATTAAAACTTCAGCTTTTATTTATCTAAGCGTCTCCTCTGTATTTTGTCTTGAAACGTCTTCCAAACCTGTCTCAATTACTTAAGAACCTTGATTATAGCTAGAAGCATGTAACTTCTGAACTAATACTTTCTTAACTCTGTGTAAGCAATTTTTCTCCTTTTCTCCCACCTCCTCACACAGCCCCATTTGCCTGAARTCTTGCTGTCCTCTAGTGGTGAAGAGCTATGACATGTACAGTTATGGGAGCATTTAAAAGTAGATGTCCTCTCCTTCATTGTGATTTTCATCATCTCTGCTCCAGGTAATTTTCAGGTCTCTCAGCAAATGCATTCTTGAAAGAAGCTGATGATCTCAGCTTGACAGACTGTAATAACGKTACTGACTGAAACATAGTTAAGTTCAATAGCTATTTAAATGTAGACCTACGCCCCAAGGTTGAATTTGTTAGGCAGCTTACAATTAACCACCTGTATGTTGTATTATTTTTAGCTTTAAAAGAWAAAGCAGATGCATTACAGATTATCCTAAACATGACTATAAAAATAAATTATCTTAAGATGGGGTTTTCAGCACATTTCTTCAGACTTAATTGCAGTCTTACTTCCAAAAATTAAGTTTATGACAGTCTTGCTTATGAATGTAAACTTCTAACTTATTGACCTAATGATAAACTGTAATCAGTTTCTGAGTTACTCTGTCTCCTATACTTACTAACAAGACCTTAAATTACTTAAACCCCAGGTATGCAATTTCGTGTCGGGTCACAGAAAGACTGTGTATGGTATAAAAGTCAGCCATGGATATAGCCTCAGCCATGCCATCACATGAAAAAGGGAAGAATACCTCTACTTCCCCACCATCTAGCAGATATCCCCTTAGCCGCATACAGCTCCAGAACCCAGTCATAGTGGCTGGTGAATCACRGAACTGCTGCCACTTAGCATGAAGGTCTCGGAGAAGGACAGAGGCAGATGTCTTTCATGCAGATGAACGAAATGTCACAACAGGGCAGAGACAACAAAGTAATTCTCATGCTCAGAGCTAAGACCTAGCAGTTTCAGGACTTTTAGAAAAATCAGCATGCCAGATTCAAAACAGATCATCTCAATTGAAAAGTGCACCCTGACTTCATTGTGTTTTACATCAGGCCTCATGTTATACAWAAGTAAGAAGCTGAGTAAGTAGATCAGTCACGTAGCTTATTCAGGCTTGCACTTATTGCACAGGGTAGAGTACTGGGGAAAGCCAACCAGTTAATAAAGAACAGCCCAATAGCAAGCAACCTTTTAGAGCAAGGTCTTCATCATCACTAAAAAGAGGGAAGTAGAATCATATATAATTCAGGACAAAACTAATCTTTTAAAAATTAACATACTATATCTTTTCACTGCATGTCCTCAATAGAACTTTCTTAATCATGTTCCATCAGACACAGATCTTTCTGAATAATGAATGAGATCATAAAAAATTATCAACTTGATTCAGTGCAGGCACAAACAATTTAATAGTGATTTATGAAGGACTTCTAACAYGCTTTGCTTATGCCTGTGGTATATAGCCTTAAAAGTCACTCCAGCATCTGAGTTAACAAAAAGGATGTTGTGTAGCAGTTTGCTCAGCTGCCTTTCATTTAAAGCATCTTCTGCTTTCAGCTCATTATCAACATTCATTCTAATCACACCAACTCTTATTTTTAAGGGGGCTCTGTGGCAACCTATCATCTTCAAATCTTCCTCAGTTTCCTCTTATCTTGCTGTATCCTGACCTTGTACACTAAATTTTACAGGAATACGTAATAACATATCAGACATATTATTTTGTAAAAGGAACATCTGCTAACTTGGAGCTGAACCTGATAATGCATGTAAAAAAMCAACCTTCTTTCAAAAGGCCATTTCCTGCAGCTGTACTTTTCTCTACAGGACAGATCCTCAGATCCATAGATTTTGTTTGTTAACAGTCACCAACTCCTAAAATGAAATAAGGTCAAGAGTAAGAAACTTCAACAATAAATCATGTAGTAATATAGTGGATATATCAAAGAGAAAAGYTATATCCCTACAGATGCCACATAAATGTTTTTCAACAGTAGCCCAGCAGATTTTAAGTAACAGCAAATGAAGTATTTAGAATGTTTGCACAAAATTGTCCATGCCATAAAGCACAAAAGTTCATGGTCTTCTAAGTAACATACACACACAAAAAAATAATAGTCTCAGTAGGAGGAGAGCACYGGCAGAGTAGTTGTTCCACTGAGGATCAGGAGTATAGATTGTGTACTGACTCCGAAGGGGTACTTGGAAGAGTAAATTTGTCAGAGGACCAGCCAATCTACTGTATTCCTCATTATGTGGATTCAGGGATGGAAAGCAGTCTGATTCTGTTACAGATGAAGTCATGAAAGAGCTTTACAAAGTACAGGTCCTCATCTGACAAATACATCTGTACTGTGTCTGGCTAAGATAGAGCTAATTTGCTTCATAGCAGCCCTTATGGTGCTGTGKTTTAGATTTGTGACTAAAMCAGCATTGATAACACACCAATGTTTTAGCTATTGCAGAGCAATGCTTGCACAGTGTCAAGGCCCTCTCTGCTTCTCACTCTGCCCACCAGCAAGTAGGCTGGGGGTGGGCAAAAGGTTGGGAGGGGGCACAGCCAGGACAGTTGATCCAAACTAAGCAAAGGCATATTCCGTGACATATAACGTTCAGCAATAATGATGTTCAGCAATAAAACTCGGGGGTAGTCTTTCCAAAGTAGCTGTTCCTCAGAGACTGGCTGGGCATCGGTCTGCTGGTAGGAGGTGGTGAGTGACCGCCTCTGCATCACTTGGTTTTTTTTGCTTTTTCTCTCTTTCCTTCACTAATTAAACTGTCTTCATCTTGACCCACAAGTTTTTTCTTGCTTTTGGTCTTCCAATTCTCTTCCCCATCCCGCTGGGCTGGGGTAGTGAGTGAGCGATTGGTGGGTGCTTAGTTGCTAGCCAGGGTTAACCCACCACATCTCACACATGGATTGTCTTAATGACCTTTCTAARTTAGGTAAATAATAGCAATGTTAAACATGAAGCTGCTCAAGTATCCCAAATGTCTTCACTAACCRGTGAAGAACTTTATGGCACAATTCACACAGCATCAATGTCCTCAAAGGACTAAGGATTGGGCTGCTCCAACTGAAGCTTAAAAAAGTAATGTAAGCTGACAAGGCAATTTTTAAAGAGCTTTATATGATATTTTCTCTAGCAATYGATTTTCTGGGTCCATTCATTTTTGAAAGTTAAGACAGCTCATCCTCAGATATTCTGAGACACTGTTTCAAACATCTGCAAAAGATGAAAGACAGAGATCCCCCAGGTATTTCTGCAATATCTTCTTCTCTTTTATCCCCCATGATTCAAACCCAGGTTTATATTCAGGAAGAACTTCATCAAGAACCAAAGCTAATTCACTCAAATAGTAATTGTCCTGAGTGATCTATTAAATAACTTGACTCAAGAAAAATTATTCTAGTCTTTAAAAAATAGGTAACTGACAATTGTACCCAAGAAAAGAAGAAATAATGCCATCTGATGAAAAAGGAAGGAGGATTATACCTCTATTATCTATCAGGCATACCAAGCTGATAGAGGCAGACACSCCCTTGAGTTAATCTCCTCCAGAGAGTCACAGTTGCACCRGGCTAAGTATTCACAAGCGTGGTCATATCACAACATTTTCCAATAAAGATAGCCTGYCTATCAACTCAGGCCAAGGAAACRTCCTAGAGACAATCTRCCCTCCCACCATTAAGAGCTAAACCCATCTCCTGTTTCATTCCTGGTCATGCGGCATCATGGCAACAAGTATGGTATGAATATAGAAAAGGTGTCCTGAGATCTCCATCGTCCAGAGTGGTTGTCATTACAGGAAATGACAGTGCTCGTCAGCACCTCCTCCCCACCTGCACCATCTCTCTCTCTCACCTAAAAGCTACTAAAAATCTAACCCCCMAAAAAGACAAACAATCCCCTGAAGATGAGGCCTGCACAGTGGCCTTGACAAAAAAGCACCAGCCAAAGGGAGAAAGGAAACTGTGAAAGAGCGGAGAGATGACACCTTCCCCCATGACACCAGTGGRTAGTTTCAAAGTGGGCATTGCCTTCCGTAGCTATACAAGCCATGAAAGCAGAGGACTGGAACAACACAGGAAAAAGGGGCACCTTGGGATCTGCTGTCACCATGGCAGCACAGGCACAGCAAGYYGTCACCAGAAACACCTTCACAGCCAGCTTCGATTTCCTCCTTTCAACAACMGTCRGCAAGACTTCTCTTTGCAGGCTGTTTGTCATCGAGTCACTGTGGAGGAAAGAAAAACACCTCCCTTGACTCCTTAACTGGTGGTGGGCTCTCAACAGCTGTTACACTGCTCGAGGTCCATGGGAATCAACTGATGRGGGAGAAGTACCCACACACCCTTCACCCTAAGCTCTCCCCTCACGAGCCCCTAGCCAAGGTCTAATCAGTCCTGCATGCTTGCCTAGAGTCACGACTGATCTGCAGCTATTCTTTGTGCAACGCCAGGGCGGGTCTGGCTTCACCTTCAACCCCCCGTTCGGTAGCTGAGGSGAGAACTAGCCAGGGACAGCAATCCCCYATGGGCCTTCCCCTCCTCAGACTGAAAACCCCACCTCCAGGCCCCAAGGACCTYGGGGCCCTACAACGGACTCCTCCCGTCGCCCCTGCGCACAGCCCAGAGGACGCCAGGCCCTCTCCTCCCCTCTGCCCCTCTCTGCTACTCCCGGCTGCGGGGATGATG